>RJWJ010001363.1:0-103765 GCA_004363605.1 Indri indri | reverse complement strand
ACCCTAGGCCAGAGAGTGAGACTCTGTCTCAAAAAAAAAAAAAAAAAAAAAAAAAAAAACAAAACAAAGAGATAGGGTCTCACTATGTTGCCCAGGCTGGAGTGCAGTGGCTATTCACAAGTGTGATCACAGCTCATTGCAGCCTTAAACTCCTGGGCTCAAGCAATCCTCCCGAGTAGCAGAGACTACAGACATGCACCACTGTGCCCAACTTGTACCTACTTTTTAAGGTTAGCAATGATTATGAATTGGGAAGTCAGACTGGCACCGGGACTGAGGGTGCTAATTAGAGAATGCCATAGCAGCCTGTTAGAAACTACCAAGGTTTACTAGACGCCAGTGAGATTCGCCTTTACCACAGCAAGCTGCTCTGTGACTCACAACAGACATGTCTGAACCCAGGGCTGAGACCCACACCACACTGGGCTGAACTGGTCCAGAGGTGGCGCTGAGAGAAGACAGAGGGACATAATCAGAAACGAGAGTTGGGAAGAAATAGATGCTCAACATCCAGGATGCTTTTGTGCAGAAGCACAGGGCTGAGGATGACCCAAAGAGGACATGGGGAAGGTGAGAGAGAAGAGGCAGGAGGAAATCGGACGTTCTGAGCAGAAGGCAGTGGGCACTGGCAGAATTAGAGGAAGGTTGTTGAGTGGCTTTTCAAAAAAATGTAACAAAAACAAGAAGTATATTTCTAGAGCTCAAAGTGGAAAGGACCAGATTAAAAAAAAAAAAAAAACATGAAAATGGGTGGGACAAGGAAGGGGGGCAAAAAGCAGTCGCTTGGCCTGGTATTAGCCAATTATATAATGAGATGAACTAGATCCCCAAATCACCATGGAGCGTGGACAGAGCTGGAGGTCTGGCTGGCAGAGAAGGGCGGGGTCCTCCCCTGGAAAGCTGGGACAGCGACCCCACAAAGCCCCGGGCGCAAACAGGCCAGGCAGCTGGCTGCCATGGAAGCCTCTGACCCTGGGACTTCTGGGCACTCCGCCGTGTACTTGTCTGGCAGTTTCGGGGCGCTCCCCTACCCCACTTTCACTAAGCTATTATCACTATTATTATCAAGGGAACATATGTTTAAGGATCTCGGGGAAGGTTTTCCTTTTTCCCTGAATGAGCCAAATCTTCTTTTCTCATGTAGATGAGAAAAAGAAAAAATAAGCCGAGTGATCAGAAGAAGAAAGTTATAACCTGATATTAAGTTTAGCCGAAACTTTTGTGATTGTTCTAAAGAGAACAGGATGGGAGACACCTGGGAGCAGCTAGAGAAGGCCAGCAGGGTAGATCGGGCAACCTAGGGACACAGATGTGAGCCTGCCTGTCACCTCATTTTTACCTGGAAAACAGCAGCAAACCATGATGGGGGCCTGTTAGCCTGGGAGGGGCGCCTCTAATCCTCCTTATCCCCAAACAGCTGTGTCTGGGGGGTGGTGGGGGACAAAGGCGAGCTGTCCCTCCCTGTCTCACCCGCAAGCTATGTCCATTCCCTCCCTGCCTTGGCTGTGGTCCACCTGCCCTGGAGCACCCTCCCTCCTTCCCACTCTGCATCCAGCTCACACTCAGATCCCCGAGGCCTTACTGAAGCTCTGGCCCTTTCCTTGAAGCCCAGCAGACCCAAATCACTGATCTGTTCTCTAAGCCCACAATGTAATAGTAACAGGTAACACTCAGCACCTTACCTTGTGCCAGGCACTGTTCTAAGTGCTTTCACGCATCTTAACTCTTTTAATCCTCGTAACAACCCTATGAAGGAGGTACTATTTTTAGTCCCCATTTTACTGATGAGGAGACTGGGACATGGGGAGGTGGAGCAACTTGCCTAAGGTCACACAGCTAGTGAGCGGCAGAGCTAGGATTTGAACCTGGAAGTCTGGCATCAGCATCTGTGGTCTTATTAATCACTCAATTCCAGCCTGTCTGATAACGTTGGATGTTAGGTTGTGTCAGTTAATTTTTAGGCCCTATTGTTTTAGCCAAAGAGGGCTCCCACAAGCATACTCGGTGCTGCCAAGTTTCTGAGCCCATCGAGACCAAGGCAGCTTATGGCAAGGATCCTGGTCCCCTGCCCAGCTCTTCCCCTGGGGATTGGCCCTAATTCTGTATCCCCAGCTACTGGCTGGGGTCCTATCAAAGTGAATCTCTCACCTGGGACCACCATGCTGCACCCTGGCTGACTTTGAGTACCACCAGTTTATGGGATCCCAAACACAGCACACACCAGTCATGGAACTGGACCCTCTTAATGGTGAGACAACACGGGGTCTCCACTTTCCCTCACACTGGACTGCTCACTACTCATGCTTTCCCCAGCTTCCTCCCGCTCCCCGTAAGCCCCTACTTCCACATCAGCTCAGCTAAATCATGACTAGTTTAAACATCCCATGAGGGACGGCAGGGCCATCGTCTGTCTCTGACCACAAAGGTGCAGATCAGAAATCAGCACCCTGCACAGCTAACCTACTGGTTGTAGCTCTTTAAAACCAAGCAGAGGGCGGGTGCAGTGGCTCACACCTGTAATCCCAGTGCTCTGGGAGGCCGAGGTGGGAAGATCGCTTGAGCTCAGGAGCAGGAGACCGGCCTGAGCAAGAGCAAGAACCCGTCTCTACTAAAAATAGAAAAATTAGCTGGGTGTGGTGGTGCGCACCTGTAGTACCAGCTACTTGGGAGGCTGAGGCAAGAGGATCACTTGAGGCCAGGAGTTCAAGACCAGCCTGGGCAACATAGCGAGACCCCATCTCTAAGAAAAAATTAATTAATTAAAAAATTTTTTAATTTAAAAATAAAAATTTTCTAAAATTAAAAATAAATAAATAAAATCAAGCTGGTAAGTGAAACATAATTAAAGTGGATACTTCTTCCTTAAGGCCCTTGGAAAGTTAATCAAGAAATCTGCTAAATCCTCTCTTCTTTGGGACCTTGTACTTGCCATCACCTAATCACTCTGACTGCAAAGGCGGTGAGACAGAGTCGACAGCAGTGTGACCCAGGGAAACTTAAAGGGGAATGACCCCCTAGACAGGTTCAAGACTATGTAGAGGAAAGCAATGGAGACAGAGAGTAGCTACACCTAGCACTGGCTGCCTATGGGGCACACCAATACAGCATTTCTCAAGGAGGTGACAAGTGAAATTGGTATTTTCTTCCTTGGCTCGCACATTCATTCCAGGGACATAATCTCAATTCAGAGTTTCCAGAGGAAGTTTTGCCAGAAATACTGCCAATTCTGCTACCCAAGGCTTTTCTAAGAATGCAGTCGGCTTATGGCCACTGAGTGAACATGGGCTTCCGAAGACTAAGTTGGTTCCAGACAGCTAAGAAACACATGCATATATTAATTACATGGTATTGTTTTAAGCAGCCTAGCCACTAAAATAGTATTTCTCCAAAGCGTGTTCCAATGGATAGTAAGAAATATGATAAAGGAAAAAGTGTAGTCAAGTAAAGTTGGAAAATACAGAATCACACGAAGCTAAACAGGCTGCTTCCCTGGAGGACTCCCCAGGAGCCTTCATATGTGAGTGGGCCTTGGAACCTGCAGCAAGAGAAATCCATCGTAGGTGGCTTTTTCCTAACTTTTTGGTCACCAATTCCTGCTCTATCCACCCGCAATTTTTCCCCTCAGAGAGTCCCATGAACTTTGTTGCTTATAACAGTGCCACTTTAATGTTAACTAAAAGCAAAATGGTCAAAGAACCATACCTCTATGAAAGGCATGCTGTTGGAACCCCATTGGAATAGGCAGTAACTGTTAGAACCACCAGATGAAAAGGCCCACAGGGAACTTTACTATAGATGGATCAGGCTGATGCCAACTGAACCCACCCATCCTAACACCACAAAAAGAGAGGCAACGAGGCAGGAGGTGCCTCTGGTTGAGATGCAATGGGAAGTCCTCAGCACCTCCTATGAGGTAGTCACCAAAAAATTCCCACCTGATTATGCCTCTAGAACTAGCTGCTGTCTGTAGGAAATAGGGAGGAAGTGGAACATATTCAACAACTCCATGGGGATACATTCAACAAAATCCAAAGAACAGATGACTGGATTTCTTCAACAATTAAATGACAAGAAATGGAGAGACAAAAAAGATAGAGGGCAAATAGTCAGATTTAAAAAGATTTACAAGACCTATCAACCAAATGCAATATTTGGATCCTAATTTAAACGAGTCAATTATTTTTTTAAAAAGCAGTAATGACACAACCAGGGAAATGATGACTGACTGGATTCTCGATGATTTAAAGAAATTATTGTTAAATTTTTAGGTATGATAATGGTCTTGTGGTAATGCAAAAAGGAAAAGATTTTATTTTTAGAGATACGTACTGAAGCATTCATGGATGAAAAGACATGATGGGGATTTGCCTTAAAATAATTCAGTGTAAGAAAAGGGAGGAAAACGGATGGCGGTACAGAAGAAACGAGATCAGCCTTGAATTCATAATTGCTTGGAGCTGGGTGTTCTATCTAATTCTGTATTAAGTTTGAAAATGTCCATAATAAGGAATTAAAAAAATACTCCTGCTCCAGTCAGCAAGCCGAAAATTCTTTAAAAGGTAGGAAACTTTTATTTTTAAAAAATGAAAAATAAAAAATACGTTACTGAATAGCAGAATGTAGAGAAGTATCCAAAGTCTTGGACACAGGGACTGAATTTTCTAGTAATGCAACCTCTTATAGACACAGGATGCTAAATTGGACCTGAAGATTATATGATCAGGATTTTTATATTTGCTTTCCATCTTTTCTGCCATCTTTTAGAAAAGAAAATACCATTCTTTGGGGGGCAGATATTAAGTGTCTTTTTTAATTGAAAAGCTAACAAATCATCCAGTTACCTTTCTCCCCTCCCCCCCCCAAAAAAAAACAAACCACAAGCTGGGAAGTAACTGGATCTCTAGGCAATATATTCAAAGTGAAGAAAATTAAAAATTAAAAAAAAAACAAAACCAAATCCTCAAATCCAATTGAGGGAGCCCTACTATGTACCGGCTAATCAATACCAGTGGTATTCCTTGACTATAGGAGGCCAAAAGACATTCCCATGACTCTGCTTAGAATGTTTGCTTCAAGCAGCCTTTCTCCAGTTTCCAACTCATGAATTAAGATAATATTTCTGCACATATGGAAATAACAGTCATTGGAAATCAAGCAGCTGGGAGGTGGGAGGAGGGGATGGGTAAATGCACACCCAGTGGGTACAATGCACACTATCTGGGGGATGGGCACACTTGACTTTGACTCAAACAGTACAAAAGCTATTTATGTAACCAAAACATTTGCCCCACCATAATATTCTGAAATTTCAAAAAAGATAATATTTCCAAAAGAGAATTTGTTAATTATCTTTCAGAAAACTTTTTGCAGTTGTTTTATGTACAACGCCAACTTTTAAAGGTCACTAAAGTTAACTGGACAGTAAACTAGGCAGAAATTGCTTTACAAAAAAGAGGGGAAGCCCAAAATGCCACTTTCTATAGAGAACAGTTCAGTTTTATTCACAGCAAAGAAAAAAGAAACTCCCGGTCATACTAGAAGAAAGTCAGCCACAGGTTTAGAATCTGTACTCAAATTACACATGCAGTGAGGACAATTCAGCGAATGCAATTGATTTAGTGCTGCATTTGTCTACTGTTTGTCTAATGTTAACAATTATAAACAGAACATGGTTACTAGTATTTGTAACAATCCTTACAGTGTTACAGTGTCAGGCACATTTCACCTCTCTTCACCCCACTGGTTCTCTTCGCCTACCTGAGCTTCCTCCTCTTCAGTGAAGAGTTTTCCCCTTGACCACATTGGCAACAGCCTTGCATGTGACGTCTAGAAAACCTTTAAGGCCTAAGTAGTTTGCAGCCAGAATAAGTTTGAAAAGTGTTCCTTGGTCAACTTTCAGGAATTCTTGGTCCCAAACAGAGATATTGTTTGTTCACTTTTCTTTGTTCTCATCATCCTCGGGAGGAGAAGGGTTGTCCTTGTGGTGGGCTCATCACTGAATGACAATTTTTAAATATCGCTGCATTAACATCCGGTAGAGGAACTGGGTCATCATCTCCTTCATCATCCATTCCCAAATCTTCCAACATGGCCTTGATAGTCACAGAGTGTATGGCAATTTCCACATCAACTTCAAATATCTCTGGGTCAGTGCTCTGCAACTTAATTAAAGGCATGGTGTTCCGTCTCAAAGGGATGGCTACCCATCCGATGACAAGAGCTAGGCCTCGTCAACATAAGAAGAGAAAGATGATCACTCTTATCTATGGCTTTGACGAAACAGAAAAAAAAGAAGAAGAAGGCAGAGAATAAGGCCATTCAAAAATACCATTCCTACAAAGCAGAATGGCGATCTCCTTTAGAGTCAAGGAAAGTAAAAACAAAAGCTAAGGTTTTCTGAGTACTTATTGTGGGCAGTGTATTGTGTTTTACATTTATTAATCTCTTGTTCAAAATCCTCTAATAGCCTCTCAGAGTAAAATGCAAATTCTTCACGTGATGTTCGGTAGATTTGGTACATGGCACTGCTCTCGCCTCCTACTACGCTGGCCTCTGCACTTGAAATAGTTAGTACTCTTCTGTCTCAGGGCAATTGAACTTGCTATTCACACTACCTGGAACACTTTGTCCCCCAGATAACTGTGTGACTTTAGCCCTCCTTCAGGTAAGACTTTCCCTGCCTACCTCCCCATGTAACACAGATGTGTGTGCCATGTATATATCATCACTCTCCTCCTCTTCATCGTTTTTCTCTTGCTTTATTTTTCTTTTTAGCTCTTATTATCCCCTGACAAATTATTTGTTTATTGTCTGTCTCTCCCAAGTAGACTGCAAGCTTCATTCGACCTGGGGCTTTGTTTTATTCTCAGAACAATGCCTAATGTATAGCAGGTGCTCATTAAATATTTATTGAATTGATTAATTTAGCCCACACTAAAGGCCTGTTTGGTAAGCATGCCCATGTGTCTTTGGAAGCTGGAATTATGTAGTTCCATGGTGGCCAAGATCCTCAGGGATTAGCTGGATCTAGTTAAACTGGGCTAAGATGTGTGCAGAGCAGCTGATCGCCTTGATGTGAGAGAAGGTCTATTCTAACCCAAGGGAGGGACAACTGGAGGAACTGGCCTAGAGCCCTGATTGAGTCTGGGATGACTGTTCTTTTCTTGGGAAGAGGGAGATTAGACGAAGGTCCAAATGAGGGGTGGCAGTATCCGTTAGAAATAAACTTGGAAGGAATGACATAGCTGGATGGAGTGTTTTGGGGTGTAAGAGTGTTGTTGAGTCAGACTCTGCAGATGGTTTGAGGATCCCGAATTAATTCATTTCAGGGAAAGCTGGACGAGACACAGATGGATAGAAATTCTGAGTGGCTAACATCCCACTAAGTAATACACTGTAGGAGGAGAAACGGGCTCTGAAAGCTATCTCACGTATTTTGAAGAATTTCACTCTGTTGAAGTCAAATAAAATATAGAGATGAATCTCTGAAATAAAAACATTTTATTTAGGAAGAAAGAATTGCAATTTGGGGAATACGTGCAGACTGGGTGGTCTTGGTTGGGCATGTCTGAAGAGCAAAGAGAAGGTTAGAGGTTTTATCAAAAAAAGAGAGATAAATATTATGTAGTGCTTTTTGAGAAAGTTTATTGGCACTAGTAAGGTTTTGGGGAGCTGTCAAATTTTGATTGGCAAGTGACAGCAATAGGTAAAACTAGTCTTAGAGTTGCAGGAGGTTGTTTCAGCAGCTATTAGATAAAACTGGTTTCAGGTTACAGCAGGCAGTTTCAGCAGCCAGGCTCGCAGAACTTACATTCTTGGAGCAATGTTATGTGCCCTGAGTGCTTCTTCCCTCTGGCCTCTCAACTCTGTTTTAGTTGTATATAACAAAAATGATCCAATTTGTATGATTGACTTTCACAACTCTTACCTAAGATGACCTCTTGAATTACTCTTCAGGTTGCTGTTGGAAGGAGTCTGAGTTTTCTCCAAAGGAATCCAGGTAGCTAAGACTCTCCTTTGGAACTCAGACCAGGTAAGTGACTATACTCAGAAGCATGTTGGACACACTTGCCTCCTAAAAGAAGGGCTATTGGTGATGGAGATGAGGTACCAGCATAGACCTGGGGACTGCAACTCTAATGTGCTGGACTTTGTATGCTACGCTTCAGCCTGAAAACTGCAACAGAACCGAGTCTCCCTATGTAATAGGAGAAAGTCGTGAGCTTACTTGCTTCGGAGGCAGCGTGGTTGAAGTAATAAAACTATGAGAGGGGACTCATGTCTCACCTTATCAACTGCTCACTTCCTAAAAATCTGTACAACAAAATAACCTGTGAATGATCTGAATGTTTACATCAACTAGGTAACCCTGCTGATTAAAAGATTCTTACGGGAAATACTTTGGTAAAGTAAACAATTCCTCATTTACAGTTTCAAAAATGAAGCTCGTTTCTACGCTTCCAGGTTTCACATAGCAAGGCATCTGTTTACATAAGCCAGTTTCTGATCTGTAAACCACCGTGCAGAATTTCAGTGTCAGCTATGCCAAATAATCGTCTCTTGGCTGGGAAAAGATTTTCCGGCAGGCCCTCAAAGACAAGGACAGATGGCACTCCATTGGGCGTACTCTTTGTTTTAACAAATATTGACACTTTTGCAGGAAACAGATCTAGATCCCGCTTCTTCCTAATTCATCTTGACAATCCCAAAGGTTTGAAGAGATATAGTTCAATACAATTGGGGGAATGCACTTACCACTGAATTATAAAAAGACGTACATCATGGAGAATGATGTTCACAGTCAACTGGTGCTTATAAAAGTCACGAAGTGGTAAATAATAATACAGGGACACTGTGATCAGACTGAAATGAGACAGGATAGAAAGGTAGAGAGGAGAAAACAGAAGAAAATTGCTCTCCAAAAACATTCAAATTACTATATGAAACTTTCTTTAAAAGATCCTTTCTAATTTAGGTGTTAGTAACAGCAAGGTTATGTTAGTTTTACTAAGATAATCAGGGAATATTTACTGCAATTCAAAATTAGGATATACTGGTGCTGGCTGGTTGGCTGCTTTTGCTGCCTCTAGTGCCCTTCTGAAAAAAAAATTATGATATACTGTTTTTAAAAAGTACCAAGAATCACCATATACTATCCTTTCTGGGCAGCAATTGGCGGAATATATCTAACACTCCCCCAAAAGTTTATATTCTTTGGCTCAGAAATTTGGGGAAGCTTACACTGCATAAAAATCAGATATGTACCCAAAAATATGTATAAGTGAAATTTATCACAGAGTTGTTTATAATAGCAAAACTTTGATAATCTAAACATTTATGGGTAACAATTTGTTTAGCTAAGCCACGGTACACACATATTATGGGGGTACTTTGTAGCCTATAAAGAGAACAAGGTGGAGCTGCATTTGTTTATGTGGAAGAGAGACTCAATTTAAGTGTTTTTTTAAAAAGCAGTTAGTAAAAGCAATCAGACACAAAAACAAACTATTTTTATAAAAACTATACAATTCATATGTTAGTATAGAAATTATTTTTAGAAAATAATATATATGCATTTGTGTATATTACACAGAAAAAAGTTATCTTTGGGGGTTGGAATTCTAGGTGATTTTAAGTTCTTGTTTCCTTTCTGTAGGGTCTGTTGTTGTTTTACAATGAGCACATATTACTTCTATAATCAGGGGGAAAACTAAAGTTATTTTCAGTTTATAAAAAGTCACAGATAACTTTTAATCAGCTTCTCTTATAAAAGCTTGAGGTAGTGTTTTTCCAGGGATCTGCTGCAGGTGGGAGGAAAAGATAAAATAAGGATGAGCACAGATTGAGTCCAGAAGGTAGGACAGGGACAGATTAAAGGATTCAGGTGGGCTTCTCAGACAAGCCACTGCCCATCTGAGCCAAACCTCCCCCTGTCACTCGCTCCACCATGAGGACTAGTATTGCCCCTCGAATGCCAGGATCTGAACTCCCGGTTTCAGCAACGCTCCCTCCCGTACCTTTGCTCCGAAGCCATCTCAAACTCAGCACCCAGCATGTCCCTGGTTTTACCCAAGGCAAGAAGAGCTCCTTTCCCCTCCCCAGCTTTATTGAGGTATAATTGACAAGTAAAAATTATGTATATTCAAGGTGTACAATGTGACGACTTGATATATGAATACATTGTGAAATGATTACCACATCAAATTAACGAACACATCCATCGCCACAATTAGTTACCACTTGGGTGTGTGTGTGTGTGTGTGTGTGTGTGTGTGTGTGTGTGTGTTGTGGTGAGAACACTTAAAATCTACTCTCTTAGCAAATTTCAAGTAAACGACATGGTATTATTAATGACTATCACCGTGTTGTACATTAGATCCCCAGAACTTACTCATCTTATAACGAAGTTTGTTGGCTTCAACCAACATCTCCCCATTGTCCCCACCTCCCAGCCCCTGGCAACCATGGCTCTGCTCTCGGCCTCTATGGAGTTCAACTTTTTTCTTTAGATTTTACACGTAAGTGAGATCACATAGTATCTGTCTTTCTGTGTCTGGCTTATTTCACTTGGCATAACATCCTCCAGATTCACCCATGTTTTGGCAAATGACAGGATTTCCTTCTTTTTTTATGGCTGAATAATATTCCATAAAAATAGTTCTTATATAGTAATAAGAACAAAACAAAAAGGGGAAGAAAAAACAAATCTCTATTAGTTTCCCTGGAATGCCATAACAAATGACCACAGACTTGGAGGTTTAAGACAAAAAAGACATATTCTCTCTCAGTTCCGGGCCCAGAGTCCTGAAATTAAGGTGCCGGCAGGGCCATGCTCCCTCGGAAAGTTCCAGGGAAGGACGCTTCCCAGCCTCCGCTCACTCCTGGCATTCCTTGGCCTGTGGCAGCATCCCTCCAATCTCTGCCTCCATCTTCACATCATCCACTTCTCTGTGTCTTTGTGTGTCCTTTTCTGTCTCTTACAAGGCACTCTCATTAGATTTAGGGCCTCATCTCGATTCTTACCTTAGTTACATCTGCAAAGACCCTATTTCCAGAGGGTCACATTCTGAGGTTGGAGTGGACGTGAATTTGGGGGGGGACACTATTCAACCCAGTACAATATCATGGACACATTTATTTAGCAAACTAAAACTCCAACTAGTATTTACCTTTTTAGTAGGAAGATAGAAGGCAGGCAGAGGTTAGAGGGGCTCCGAAGGGGCCATAGACAGCTGAGGAAACCACCTTCTAGCAATCAGAAAGTTGCTTCCTACTTAAGATCAGATAGAGATCCCAGAATGCAGGACAATAAAACTAGGAAATAGAGAAAAACAGCAAAGACAAAGAAACAGTTGAAAGGGATTGTTTGATGTGAATTAGGAAACAGAACATTATAGGTACTACCAAAAATACAAATGGGCTTAAGGGAGATGATTAAACAAATGAGAGAATTCAGGTGCTAAACTAATGGTCAGTTCAGGCAATAAAAACCCATCAACTTTATTAAATAATGATCAGGGATATTGGCTTCAATACTAAAGTTTCTTCTAGCAAAGGAGCCTCTGCAAACCATGCTTGGGCCTACCATAAATTGGGCCTCTGCAAACCATGCTTGTATTAATTCCTAATTATGGGTACTTGGATTTGCTACTTTGTGGATAATTAGTGACTTTGCCTATAATCCAATTTATTTATGTGCTGCTGTCTCGGCAGCAGGTAGTGTGAAGTTAGGGAAAGCAGATGGATATGAGTGTTAGACTTTCACAATGTCATCAGGCAGGCACATGTACTGACAAAAAGGTAAGATGATCCCGAAGTCAGAGAGATGCCTTTTAGAATCTTCTTCCAGATGCAGACTTAACCAAGAGCAGAGAGTGCTATCTTTTGCTTTCTTTTCCAAAGCCACATGGTGGTGCTTTTAGGGCTGAAAAACACACAGTTAAGCAAAGTTTGGTTATAATCTAACATAATTCTTCAGTTGTTTTCAATGATTTCACAGACCCTCAGGGTGAGAGGGGAACTTAGAAACCTGTCTGGTTCAAGTCCTCACTGTGCAGGTGGGAGGCCCTGAGGTCCAGAGATATAGGCATCCTTTCTAAAACAACTTGCTTGGGCCAAACTAGGATTAGACCCAAAAGTCCCAAGCTCTTTCTGTGTTATGTGCCCCTTACTCTGACCATTCTTACCAGGCAGCAACTCCTAAACACCAAGACTGTTCAGAGTAAAGTGCTGCTCTACCACGAACAAGCCACTCTAGGTTTCCGTTAGTATATTAATTCACTATGAGCGGCTAAAAGAATATTCTTAGTCAAAAAGAGCGAGATACTCAGTACTTGCTGAATAAGTGGCTTTTGAATGAATGGCATACAGAATAAACCAAGGGACAGTGGCTCACCAAGTGTGGCAAAGACAGCTATCTATGTTCTCCTCTTGGTCTTGGCACAGTTAGGCCCAACTTGCAGCCTCCCTTGCAGCTAGGAATGGCCACAGCTGGGCTCTGGCCAATGGAGCATGAGTGAAGTTCATGAGCACCACTTCCAGGTCTGGCCCATAGAATCCCCCCATCTTCTCTTGCTCCATCCACCAGCTTAATGGAAGGGACTCTGAGGATCTGGAAGAGGACAGAGACACAGTAAGGAAAGAGTCTGTGTCCTCAAATGACCTTAAAGAGCCTAGACTTCCTTTATCTCACACCCTTTTCCTGGAATGTAAAATAAGCAAGAGGTAAACTGTCATTGGGTTAAGCCACTGAGATTCAGGGGTTGTCAGTTGCAGTGGTTAGCCCACCCTGACTAGCACAGCAGGTTTCGTGGGGGTGGTTAGACAGAACCAGGCCCAGAATAGTTTCTGGGTCCAGCACTTTGGATCTGACAGACAGGATGACAGCTGGCAAAGATAGTTTCCCTTTCCTCCCAAATGTGTACGCCATAAACTTGCAGACTTCGTAGTCCCTGCTGATCAGCCTACTCCAATGTCCCCTAAACCCTCCTCTTTCTAATTCCTTTTCTGTCCTCTGCAATCCCCTTACACACAGACACACACACATACACACACATATGGCAATTACTGACTCTGGACCCTGAACCTCAATGAAAGAATTCCAATTCACACCACAGAGACTAGGTGGGAGACAGCAAGCCTATTTAGCCTGCGATTTCTCTGGTATAGGCCTGGCCTTAAACAAACATATTTCTTGGATGAGGAGTCTCAGTCTCCTAGATCAGTGGTGAGCATTCCACCCTGTGCACATCCTGCTTCCCTAATAGGACTGCAAGCTCTTGCCTTGACTGTCTTTGTAACCCAGTGGCTGTCACCAATGGGTGTTTAATATATGTCATTAATGGTAAACGAAGTTGGCATAGATCAATAGGAATCAAAATTGTGCAGGAATCACCAGAGCCAAGCAACGAGATAAAGTGTTGTAAATACAAGGTTAGTTGTTTTTCGTTTCTAAAAGATCAAGAAAGAGAGGCATCGTACAGAGGGACAAAACTGATACATGATTTCTTCTAAAACTTTGCAGGAAAGAAAAGAAGATTTTAGCCGATTTTACACTTTCAAAAGCTGCGGGAAGAATGTTTTGATTGGAGAAGGGCATTCCCTCTTGCAGGAAGAGGAGGATGAGTGATGCAACAAAACAGTAATGAAAGCAAAGCGGTGCAGGGGAGAGGTGGACAGCAGTGGAAAGTTGACAGATTGTGGGTTTGAATTCTGACTCTGTCATCTACTGAAGGGCATGTTTTTGGGCAAAGCGTGGCATGTCCCTGAGCCTCCGTGTCCTCCTCTAGACAATATAAAATGGAAGTAATACCTACTTCATAGAGTGGCTGTGAGCAGTAAATGCTGGAAAAGGGCCCAGCACAGAGCAGGGCTTAGTACACTGGAGCTGCTATTGTGAATGCTACGTGTGAGTACACAGATGGTGATCATCGTCATCATAATGTCCAAAGCAACTTTAAAGTCAAATTTGCAGAAGATTATAGACTAAGAAGAAAAAAGCATAAACTTATCCTCTTCATTAAGTATCTGTTGATTTATTATCACCAAGATTGGTACTACACAACAAATTAGGCCATACATAAGCTTATTCTTCTTTGTGGAAGCTTTTGGCAAAATGTCTTAACGATTACAGACTCTTTTAAGTTCTAGTGACTATGCCTGTTTTGAACTAGCTATACTTAATTCTTCCTCCTAGATAATACAACTTATATCTTAATTTATATCTTGGACTTTAATAAGCTATTTTGCTTAACTGCTAGGATTTCTAGCACAAATTTAAATTTCCTGTGGCTAATATTAACAGAAATTTTCTAAAAGAAGTATACCGAGATCTCTGAATAAACTTTCTACTCCAATCTCTCTCTCTACCTCCTCATTAAGGCCAATAACTCTTAGATTTGCTCTTTCGAGGCTATTTTCTCGATCTTGTGGTCATGCTTGATTCTTATTTTTTCCTTTTTTCTTTTCTGACTGTGTATTTTCAAATAGCCTGTCTTCAAGATCACTAAATCTCTCTTCTGCTTGGTCAATTCTGCTGTTGAGAGACTCTGATGCATTTGTCAGTTTGTCAATTGAATCCTTAAGCTCTAAGATTTCTGTTTGATTTTTTTTTTTTAATTCAATCTCTGTTAAATTTCTCTGATAGCCTTCTGAATTCCTTCTCTGTGTTGTCTTGAAGTTCATTGAGCTTCTTCAGGACAGCTATTTTGAATTGTCTGAAAGGTCACCTATCTCCATCACTCTGGGATGGATACCAAGATCTTGACCTGTTTTCTTTCTTGCTGATTTTGGATAGATGGTATGATATTGTGATATAATAAGAAATGTATACAATTGGTCTTCATCCCTAGCTCCTGGCCATAGCTCCTAAAACCTCTATAACTTCCCAAGTAATAAGAATGACAGGAGCATCTTTTGTTATAATATTTGGTTTATGTCACTCGCTGCCCTCCTGAAATAGCTCTGGAGCAATACAGGTAAAAGGAGCATCTTTTGTTATTCATGACAAGCCCCTGTGAACCACACCTGAGCTTATTTATGTTAATGAGGTGACTTTTGGACTGCCCCTAAGGATGGGGGTGCTGGTTGCCAGGAGAACCAACCATGTGATTAGAGGGTTGGAACTTTCAGCCCTACACCGTCCCCTACACCCCACCTCCAATCTCTGGGGAGGGGAAAGAGACTAGTGATGTAATCCATCATGCCTACATAATGAAGCCTTTGTAAAAAATCAAAAGGACAAGGTTTGGAGAGCTTCTGGGCTGCTGAACAGGTGGAGGTGCTGGAAGGGTGGTACACCGGTGAGGGCAGGGAAACTCTGTGCCCCTCTCCCATATCTTGCCCTGTGCATTTCTTCTGTTTAGTATACCCTTTATAATAGATAAACATGAGTGAATGTTTCCTTGAGTTTTGTGTGCCATTCTAGCAAATTATCAAACCTGAGGAGGGGGTCATGAGTACCCCCAATTTACAGCCCATCAGTGAGATGTTTGGGAGGCACAGACCTGAAATGGGGGAGCCTTGTGAGACTGAGTGAGCTTCAACCCATGGGGTCTGCTAATTCCAGGTAGAGTTAGAATTGAGTTAACTTGATGGGCACCTGGTTGGTGGCCACAGAGAACAGGAGAATTGCTTGGTGTGGAAAACCCACACATTGGTTGTCAGAAGTGTCGTGTGAGAACACAGAGAAGAGAAAAAGGTTTTCCTATTTTGGCCAGGCTCATGCCTGTAATCCTAGCACTTTGAGGGGCCAGGAGTTCGAGACCAGCCTGAGCAACATAGCGAGACTGAGTCTTTACAAAATAAATTTGAAAAATTAGCCCGGGCATGGTGGTGAGGGCCTGTAGTCCCAGATACTTGGGAGGCTGAAGCAGAAGGATTGCTTGAGCCCAGGAGTTTGAGGCTGCAGCGAGCTATCATCGTGCCACTGCATTCCAGCCTGGGCAATAACAACAACAAAAAAAGTTTTTCTTATTTAGATGTTTATAAGAATTTGCCATGGTGTGCTCACCTCACACCAGCTAGGAGTAACTATGTTTTTGTGGTAACTATGGCAAGTTCATGGCAAGTTATAATGTTACATTTAAAGGGTTAAGCCAGATAATTGCATCTAGGGACCAAAATGTACTACTGTAATGTCATTTTATAGTTATAAATTATTCATTGCACAACTGCAGTTGCATTTTTAGTTTTTCCTTCAACTTGTCTGATGTCCACCTCTAACACAGGGTATAATAGTTATCCAGGGCTATGTAACAAATTACCCCAAAATGCAGTGACTTGAAACAACATTTATTATCTAAGATTCATTTCTCGGTCAGTGAAGATACATCCTCTGGCTCAGGGTCTTTCCCAAAGCTGCAGTCAGGGAGTCAGCCAGGGCTACAGTCATCTCAAGCCTCACCCAGGGAAGGATCTGCTTCTAAGTTCACCTTCTGCCAGAGTGAGGGCTCCAAGAGGAAGAGTAGGAAAGATGGAGAGAGAGTTAAGCATGACAAAAGCCACTCTATCTTTTTGTAAACTAATCTCAAAAATGACATCCCGTCATTTTTACCATGTTCTATTTGTTAGAAGCAAGCCACCAGCTCTGGCCTACACTCAAGGGAAAGGAAGGGAGTCATCGTACAAGCCGCCTACCTAACAAGGATACCATTTAAGGTAGTGCTTCTCTAACTAACTCTCATGCAGGACCAACTTTTTTTTTTTTTTTAATTTTCAATTTGTTGCAGATTAGTATTTTTTTTAAATAAAATAGAAATTCGTTTCTAGAAAAAAAAAATGACAAAGGCTTAAAAAAACCAAACCCAGACATGATGTATTGGATGTTGCAATGATGTCAAATTGCTATAAAAATTTCTAAACACTCTCAATTCTGTTACCTCATCTGGATCAGAAACAAATAGTTCACACATTGACACCAGTTTCAGGCCATTCTTCGAGTAGTACAGATGTAAGGATTTCATAATTGTAGGTTCTTACAAGACAATGGTTTGGACTTTTCACTTGGCTATTCCTGGATGGAGGGATTCTAGACATAAAACTAAATATAATAGAAGTCTTTCCTTCTAATCTCACTCTATTTTCTCTATTCTCCTAAAATGGGACCTTTTGCTGTGATTAAGGTCAAGGTATGTAGGATTGATTATGAGTCTCCTGCGTGGCCTTTTATGTGCCCTCCTTTCCGACAGTCTGGAAGCTACAGAGTTAAAGCCACACTTTTGAAGTGTGCAGTCTGACAGATACTGTATAGTTATAGTTCATACTGTAAAATGGTGAGGGGTCAGCCCACTCCCCAACTCATGTTAGAAAAGAAGTTTGAATGTTCTTCCTGTTCCTAGTCTATTGAGACCCCTCAAAACACATCTCAAGTGTGATTTCCTCAATTTAACTGAAAAAAACATTTTTCGAGCATCATCTGTGTGATTCTGGAAGATTCTGGAAGGCACCGCCTTGAAGAAGGTGCCACCTCTGCTGGTTTATAGTACTTCCTATATAAACTTCAAAGTAATTTACATCTCAATAGTTTTTTTTTTAAGCCTAAGACACCGACATCTGGTATCCCCAGGCAGTCTCCCATCCAAGTACCCTGCATAGCTTCCAAGATCAGATCCATCTCAATGTTTTGGTATTTGAGTACATGCTCTCTCTTATTTCAAAGTGTTTCACAAATTTATTCCTACTCTCCCTAAGGAAACCATAAACGTACTGATCGAAAGTACTCCATTTCACATACTTCATGCCTCCAGCACAGCATGAAGCAGTTAGTAGGTCCTCAGTAAAACCTGAATGCAGCAGGTATTTACTGAGCCAAGACCCTGAATCCCCTGTTCAGAGACTAAGTGCTATGAACAGGGCTTCTGTCCCGGATCTTGCGAACCTGGCAATCACCTCTCTTCATCCTCTTTACCATCTTTACTCCATCCCATCCTCCAAGGCCTAAAGCAAAAGCAACTTTATGAAGTCTGCTTCTTCTTAGATACATAAATGTATGATGGTCAAACTTAATAATGTGCCCTGGCCCCAATGGGCAAACTGACATCTATCACACCAGCCCCAGGACAGAGAAGAGAAAACCAGGTGGAAGAAGGGGTTTTTTAAAACAACTCTTGGTCAACTTCTTACACAATTGTCAACCCTCAACCAGGCATCCCCCCAATGAAGGGAGCGACGGTTAGTAAAACCTACATTTGCAAGGTCCAGTGCTGGGTACTGTGCAGACACAAAGGTGAACCAAACAGGTTCCCTGCTCTCAAGAACTCACAATGGGCAAATCACACCAATCCTCAACTACAGAACAAAGTGGAATGGGCCAAGTGTTGCAATGTTGGCGTATGGAGAAAGAACTGTGGGAGAACAGATGCAGGAGAGATTAAACCCAACTGGTGAAAATTCAGAGGATGTAGCTTTGGAACTAAGCCTTGGAGGATGGGTAACACAAACAGTGGGTAACAGAGAGCACTTCCTACCCATCCAGTCCTTTAGTTAGTGGTCTACATGCGTTATCTCATTTGGGGCTCACAAAAGGCTGCTGGGGAAGTACTATTGTTAGTCTCATTTTACAGTAATCAAACTGAGGCACAGAGAAAGTGATAGATTTGTTCAAGGTCCAAGCTGGTAAGTGGTGAAGGGGGGAATGTGAACTCATACGAGGTTAACAGTAGAGCTACAGCTCTTAACCCTCACTTAAGGAGCAAAGGATACAATAGGCAAGGCCTAGCAATGTGCAGAGCCCGCGGGGAATACTGATAGTGAGGGGTGGAGGGTTGGGGGTGAATACTGTTGGATCCCAATAGCAACTGTAGCATTTATATGTCAAACTGGACTTTACATGTAATATCTCATCTGACCACAAAACATCCCTGTTTGACAAGTGCTATCATTCCCATTTTACAGATGAGGGAACTGAGAGGTTAGTAACTCATCCAAGCGGCGGGTGGTGGGCCTGGGATCTGAATCCAGGGGTCAAACTCCCCAGCCTACTACTCTTACCCACTGCGTCAGCTAACTGTCCTCACGTGGGTGGAAGCCCTTTGCAAGCTGCCAGGTGTCCCACGGCTGCCCAGTTACTTTCCCCCCAGTCTACACATCTTGTCCCTTCCCACTCACTTACCCTCCGTCCCCCACTCCCACCCCGAACATTCAGCTAGGATGGCCAAACTCACGGCCACAGGGTTGCAAGGGGCGTCTCCGTGCCCAGAACCACTTCTACTCCCAGAAAGCTTTGCGTTCCCCGGGCATAAAGAGGCTCTGAGCTCCGGGAGCCCCGCCCCGCGCGGCCCCTCCCACGGGCGCGGGCCCTGGGCGCCGTGGGCGTGTTCCCGGCAGCTGCGCCCGCGGCGGGGGGCGGGGCTTGGCCGAGGCGCGGGGCTGCGGGGCGCCGGGGCGGGCAGGCTCCGCGCGCAGGTGGCTCCTCCTCCGCTTCTCCCGATCCCGGGCCGCGCCAGGCACTGTGCCGGCTTCCGAGGGAGCGCCTTTGTGCCCGGCTCCTGGAGCCTGCGACGGCCGCTGGGCGCCAGGGTCCATTGTTTCGATTCTCTGTCGCTTCCAGGCAGGTGCCGCAGGCGCGCGGGGTCCTCACGTGCCACCGCGGCGGCTGAAGCGTTGGGACCCGCGGGCGCCGGGAGGGGCGTCCGCGGGCGCGCAGCGGGCAATGAAGCACCTGAAGCCGTGGTGGTCGGCTGGCGGCGGCCTCTTGCACCTCACCGTCCTGCTGAGCCTGGCGGGGCTCCACGTGGACCTGGACCTCTACGTGCTGCTGCCGCCGCCCACCCTGCTCCGGGATGAGCTGCTGCTCCTGAGCTGCCCGGCCAGCTCCGCCCACGCGCTCAGCCCTTTCCCGGCCTCGGGAGGGTGGGGGCGCGCCGGTTGGCTGCACCCCAAGGGCCGGGAGCCGGACTCCGCAGCGGCGCCCGAGGGCCAGCTGCTCCGGGAGGTGCGCGCGCTAGGGGTCCCGTTCATCCCCCGCACCCGAGTGGATGCGTGGCTGGTGCACAGCGTGGCGGCAGGGGACGCGGACGCGGCCCACGGGCTGCTCGGCGCCGCTGCCTCGTCGGCCGGAGGAGTCGGCGCCAGCTTGGACGGCGGCAGCCAGGTTGTGCAGGGGGGCGGCGGGGACCCGCGAGCGACTCAA
The DNA here is from genome assembly GCA_004363605.1 of Indri indri. Lineage (NCBI taxonomy): Eukaryota > Metazoa > Chordata > Mammalia > Primates > Indriidae > Indri > Indri indri. The sequence continues at coordinate 83,637 of RJWJ010001363.1, read as the reverse complement.
AGTAGCCCCTTGGCCGCCGAGGAGGAGGAGAAGGCACCCGCGGAACCGACGGCTCAGGTGCCGGACGCTGGCGGATGCGCGAGCGAGGTAACCGCAGAGCAGGAAGCGAGCGAGGTGCAGCGTCTGCACCGGCCAGGAGCCCTCCAGGCTTGTGACGGACCTACGCAGAGGGCACACCCGCCCTGTCCTTTCACTCTTAGCTCCTGGGTAGTTGTCGGTTCACAGACGATGCTGCTCCTCCTTTTTGTGAATCCAAATCAAGGCTATTGGTGCTGTCGCTATGGTTTTTAGGTTTTTGAACAAGAAGTGGGTAAAATTGTCCGTTTGGTTGTGGAGAACACCTTTCCTTGTGTTTGATGGCTGGCAAGAGCAGTTTGGGAGTGGAGAGGGGAAAAGGGATGGTGTTAATTTTCTTGCCCACTGTCTTCGTTCATTACCTAATGTAGACTGAGATGTCTATCTCTGGAACCCGTGCCCGTCCTCGAGGAGATGAAGGAGGCCTTGGCCTCTGGCAGGTTGGACGTTTCTCTTAAAACCTACTCTCATCGCCTAATGCAGTGGTCCTCGCCCTGATTTTAACCTAATTGCAGTTCGTTTTTGCTGCTTCCCGGGATTAAGGAGCTGTGGGCAGTGTCCCCTTCAAGGCCAGCCATCAGACAGTCCCTCTGTGACCTAACCGCCCCCCCCCGCCCCCCGCACCTAACAACCCTCCCTCCTGGAACTTGTGTAACCCTTTATAAGCATAAAGAAAACAGGTACTCTGACAGTCGCTTAGTGACTAACAAGTTCCCGTTGGTTTATGGATGCAAGCTCTCTTCTGGCTTAATTTCTTGTTACAAAGTTTTCCAAGGTCTGTTGTCTGAAGTATCTGGTGCTGCCGTGGTGCCTTAGAGTTTAAGGACGTTTAACATCAGTGTCTACAAAACCACCTTCCAGGGCATTTTCAAAATTCTTTCTTGGCCCAAATTAGCGTTAACAACTGGTGGTGAACAAGTGTTCCCCGGATGTTGTTTTTGTGGAGTGCAGTCTTATGCAAAGTGGGAATTGGGGCTAAACTGGTTTGTTTGCTGCTCTTCAGAATTGCCGTTTGTGTAGGCAGTCGCCAGACGAGCTTCTCCACCCTCTCCAGGAGGGGTCATTGTGTCGAAGTGCTAGGTGATTCACTGTTATGCTAATCTGATCCCTTCCTCTTCCTGAGGACCACAACTAATGGGGGGGCGGGGTTCATAAGAGAGTCTTGGTGGGCTCTCTTACTGACTCCTTGGTGGGGTAGAAGGCTCTTCCCCACTCACTCATCTGATCTGAACCCTATGGGGTCTGTCTCACCTGAATCTTCTGCCTCCTAATGAGTGGATACCTGCTGTACTTCTACCTTTCCTGGTTCTGTAACATACAGGGTTGAAACCCGGTGCTGGATGCTGTACCAGATGGCACCCTGCCCCCCTCACAGTTGAATGCCAGCCTGCTTGCAAAGTGTATGGCGACCTGGAGGGAGGGAGAGGGGAGACTGTTTGCTCTTCAAGGACTTCCCTGCCAGCATCACCTGGTTAATACCTATTTGGACAGTCAGGCTTGCTCCAAATACCTATTTGGAGCTCTGGAGGCCAGGCCCAGCCAGATCACCTTGGAGGCCTTAAGTTCAGCTTTCCTAGGGGAGAAAGTGAAGTTCACACAGGGCCATTCTCCTGGCAGTGCCTTCTCCGGCTGGGCTGCCATGTGTGCACCTGCTGGATCATGGTAGCTCCTGGGATGGCCTGGTTATGTTCAGCCCGGCAAAGATCATATGTCAAGCGCCTTACTGTTCTCACAGCTGATTCACCTTTGTTGGTAATGCTTTTTACATCAGCCTTGTGAGGTATGCAGGCCAGGCATCCTTATATCCAATTTGTGCTTAAGGAAAATAGAAGCCTAGCCAAGTTAGGGCACTTGGCTAAAGCCACATGTTAATTAATGCCAGAAGTGAGACCAGAACCTGAGTCTCCTTACTTCCAGACTGGCACATTAATTAAGCACCTACTATACACAGGCTCTCTGGACACGTGCATCTGAGATGTGATGACTCAGCCCCCAACTCCCCAGGATAACTACTCTCCAATGCTAGATTGACTTTTAAAAGCAGATTATACATTCATGATGCGGAGACAACACTTCGGTTACAATGACTGTGGGAGAAAAGGGGCTGGGAAAACAGCACCAGACCTGGGTTTGGAAGCATCACTTGCTAACACGCCCTCCCATGGGCTACTGGAATCACTCCAAGCCTCAGTGTCTCTCATATCAGGTGGGAGAGTAGTGTTTGCCCCAGAGGGGAGTTGTGCTAATTAAATGGGGGAGGCCGGCACAGTGCCTGGGTTATAGCTGCTCCGTCCTCAACCCGCCCACCTTCACTTGTCTCCACTCACTTTATCCTTTTGGCTTGTTCCTCTGTGTGTCTGGCTTTGACTGTTAAGAGAGTGAGGTGTGTTGGAGCCAGACTGCCTGGTTTTGAAGCCCTGGCTCTGCCACTTATAGCTCTGTGCCCTTGGACAAGTTGCTTGGCCTGGGCTTCGTTTTTCTCATCTGCACAATGGGAATATTAAAGGTGCCTACCTTACAGGGTTGATATGAGAATTGAAAAGTGTGTGTCAAGTGCTTAGTAAATGTTAGTTACTGTTAATTTTGAAGAGAGGGAGTGCTTTGCCTCACAAAAACATCATAAGTTGGTTTTTTTTTTTTTTTTTTTGGATTGGGGATTGTTTGTTTGTTTGTTTTAATAGATCATTCCAGTAGCCTACATTTGAGTTGTAGGAGATTCTGGTTTTATAGTATAATTGTCCATTTTTTGTACATGTGCAGAAATATTTTAGAGTAGGGGATTTTCCAAGTGTCAAAAGAAATATGGCTTTGGTTTCACTTCTTAGTGGGGCCCATCAGACTCTGGAATTCCCCAGGGCCAGCACGCTTCCCTTCCCTTCCCTTCCTAACCACAGCCATTCACTTACGACCAATGAAGCACGTTTTCTTCAAAGTAACACTAACTGTGTGTGCGGGTTAAACAAAGAAATGGACAGCTCTTGTAGAATGGAATGTGCATGCATATTTGAAGATGTGGCAGCTGCCTGCAGTCAGCTTCAGTATTTAGAGAGCTGTTGCCACTTTGAAACTGAGAAAACCTATAGTGTTCTTGATGTGGTTTCATGCTCTGTGACGGCCACCCTCTGCTGGGCGAGGGGACCAGTAGGGCCTCCTGAGTTACTGCTCATTTGGCTTGTTTCTTCAGGTGACAGAGAGAATCTGATACAGTCAATGTTTAATTCTAAGAGTAAAGGGAAAAGAAAGAAGGTCCTAGATTGTTAAAGTAAAAATTGTTTTTCATTTCAAAATCAGAGATAGCCCCTAATGCAGAGAGGAAATTTCAGACACTACCTGTTTGATATAGAAGTAGTCTTATTATTACATACATTGCAGTATGACAAAGTTTCACAGTAGGGTTTTCATTTTGCTTACTAAACGATGTTGTAAAGATGCACTTACAGTCTTCGTATGGGAAAGGATGGCCTAAGCCATTGCATTAGTTTGCTAGGGCCGCCATAACAAAATGCCATAGACTGGGTGGCTTAAACAGGTGGCTTAAATAGTCTCACAGTTTTAGAGGTGAAAAGTCCAAGATCAAGGTGCTGGCAGGGTTGGTTCCTTCTGAGGGCTGTTAGGGAGGAGAATCTGTTCCACAGCCCTCTCCTACCTTTTGGTGGTTTGCTGCAGTCTTTGGCATTCCTTGGTTTCTTCTGCGTCACCTAATCTCTGCCTTCATCTTCACATGGTGTTCTCTGTGTGCATGTCCGTATCCAAACTTCTTATTTTATGAGGGCATCAGTCATACTGGATAAGGGTCCACCCTACTATCCTACCTAATTACATCTGCAATGACCCAGTTTCTAAATAAGATCACATTCTAAGGTACTGGGGGTTAGGACGTCAACATGAATTTGGGGGGGCACAATTCAATCCATAATAGACACCATCTCCCTTCTGTCAAGTCTTGGGGTATTCAGCTTGCTTAGCAAATAGGCGCCAACCATTAAAAGCTAAGTCAGCTGTTTCTGGAAGCAGCTGGTCTATGTGTAGGATCATTTGCAGCAGGACTTGGTATATGCTCATGAGAGTCTGGGATTTTGTTGGCTTGATGTGCAACCCTGGGGAATCTTAGCTCAAACCATCTTTTTTCAGTCAATCCTTCCCCTTAATTGGTAGGTTACAGAGAAATCATCTTTGCAATGTCTCTTGTATCCATGTCTCTTATATTACTCAGACGGTGGGACATCAGCGTGCAGGGCCCAGGCCCCGACTTGGAGGCAGGCTGGTCTGGTGGTCACATGTGCTAGCACTGGAGTCAGACCCATTAGGGTAGATCCCAGCTCCACCACTGTCTAGTTGTGTGATCTGGGGCCCACTTCTTAACCTCACTGGGCCTTAGTTCCCTTACCTGTGAAATGGGATGGTAAGAATGCCTTAGGGAGCTGTGAGAATTAAGTGAGATAATGCAAGTTAAGTTGAGCAGGGTTGGTGCATGGCAAGCTCTCAACAGCGTTAGCTACTGTTAATAATTCAGGTGGGGCTCTATAATGCTCCCTCCCCATGTTACTCCCGTCCATTCTGTTGCCACGCGTGGGTTTCCAAAGCACACCCTAGTTATGTCTCCACTTTTGTGTGGGGAACCTCCGCTAGCTCCGCATTACCTGCCAATTCGGTATTTTGTCATTCAAGGTCCCCCATGTGGCCGGTGTGACCCAGCCCTCCAGCAGCCTCTGCCGAGCTCACGGCCTACTGAGCCTCTGCCTGCAGCCTCCTTTCCAGCTAAAAACTTTCTCCCTCCCTCTTCCCCAAACAACTCTTTGCTTTCCCGCCTCTTCCTCTGTTACCTTTGCCTGGAATGCCTTCCTTTCGTTCTTCCCGAGTCCTGTACTGTTTCTCAGACTCAATGCAACTATCACCTCATCTCCAAAACATTTCCTCTTCTTTCCTTTGAGCCCTGTTGTACTCTGTGACATTTCTTTTATAGGACTTGGCATCCTCTACTTTGAACTGCAGTGTCTTGAGTGTGGAAACTGGGTCTTAGATTTAACATGCAGTAGCACCCAGGGACAGGGTCAGGAGCAGAGGTCAGTTCAGCCAGTGTCTGTTTGCTGAGGACTTATTCCTCACTCTACATTGTCTTTGCAGAACTTCCAAGGATACCATGAGTGTGCATATGTCTTGGGTCCTTCAAGGCCAGAGGCCCAACTAGAAAGTAGGTCACATCTGAAATCCTGAGGGACCATCTGACTGTTTGATGGCAGTTATTTGAGTGGATGGGGGCAGTGGAAAGCAGACTTTCAGGTTGGCATTATAATTAATCAGGCGGTGAAACTTGGAATTGCCTAAAGTTATATAGTAAGTTAGTGACCTTGCCCAGAATAGAACAGGTCACTGTTCTTAAGCACTGAGTAAACCACACCTCCTGCCCACTACAAAACTTCATATGTAAAACCAGAAGCCTCTCCCATTCATGGCAGCCTTGTGGTAGGAATAGTTTATTCTCAAAGTCTAGTTGTTAAGGATCTGTGTAAATATTCAAATACGTTTCTGGGCAGCCGAAGCTTGCCGAGGCTGACGTACGTGCTTGGGTTGTTTTTGGTTGAGATACAGGTGGAGGTTGGCAGAGTATGGACGTTACAGAGAGGCAAGACGTGACCTTTTGAAGTTGAACAGAACTGGGTTCCCATCTCTATCAGTTAAGGTTCTCCAGAAAAACAGAAAGAGTAGAATATGAATAAATAAATACACATAGACAAATTTATTTCAAGGAAGTAGCTGACATGATTGTGGAAGTTGGCAAGTCTAAACTCTCTAGGGCACCTAGAAACACTGGAAACTCAGCAGGAGCTCGGATGCTGCAGGCTTTAGGCAAAGTTTCTTCTTTCTCAGGGAATCCTCAGTTTTGCTCTTAAAGCTCTTCCACTGATTGGGCGAGGCCCACCCAGATTATTGAAGATAATCTCCTTTACTTAAAGACAGCTGGTTGACTATAGGTGCTGACCACATGTGCAGAATACCTTCAGAGCAACACCTAGGCTCGTGTTTAACTGAATAGCTGCATGCTATAGCCTAGCCCCTTGACATATGAAACTCACACCGTCCAACTCCTCTTCCTGGTCAACCTCTGTGAACCTTGGCTTCCAAATTGGCAAAAGGAAAAAATTAACATCTTCTTAGCAAGCTCTCGCGAGGATTAAATGACCACTGTACGTTAAATGGCTGGTACAGTTCCTGGCATATTAACAAATGTTCAACAGATGACTTGCTTTTGCTCCTGAGCTCCAGGTCCAACCTCCAGGACACCCCTGTCTTCTAGAGAAAATTACCAAAGACTGAGATTCACTTTGACATGAAAGGAACCCTTCCCTCCCCAAGGGGGGAGAGCATACTGTCAATAGAAAAGAACCCAAACTCTGTGGAATAATTTAAGAGGTTTATTTGGAGCCGAATATGTGTTACCATGGCCTGAAGAGCCACACCCAAGAAGCCTTGAGCAAGTGGTCTCTCCGTGGTTGGCAGTTTAGTTTTATACATTTCAGGGAGAGAGGAATTACACATACAGTCATAAATCAATACATAGAAGGCCTACATTGGCTTGGCCTGAAAAGGCAGGACATCTGGAAGCGCAGGGTATTACAGGTTATAGCTGGGTTTTAAAGATTCTTTGATTTGCAATTGGTTAAAGAAATGAAGCATTGTCTAAAGGTTTGGAATGTTTTGAGATAAGGAATTCTCTGCCAAACATAGACAAAGCCACTGGACATATACCCAGACTCCAGTTATCTGTTAAGTAAATCGATAGTTTAACCTTTGTCTTTAGATGGCCTTAGGCTTATTAATGATTTTGTATCTTATTGTTACACAGAATAACTACAAAAGAGACAGGGTGTAACCAGATGTGTCTGACCTCCCTTCTTCTCATGGCTGGTAACTCAGCTTTAAGGGTTTTTCGGGGGGGTCCCCTTGGCCAAAGGGGGGGTCCATTCAAGCAGCTGTGTGGTGGCGGGGCCTTAAGATGTTATTTTAGTTCACAATGCTGGAAACGGTTGGACGAACTGGGGCTGTTCCATGCTGAGATATCAGACTAAGGAAGGAACATAATCACTAACTTCAAATGTTTTAAGGGCTGTTATGTGAAAGAGGCAGAACCCCAAAGGCAAACTGAAGCTCAACTGCAGGAAGACCTTCTTAGCCCTTTTTTCTTTATTTTCTTTTTGCCTTCCTTTAGAGTTTCTCCCAGGCTAGTCCAGTGACTGCATCAGAGTTCCCTGGGGTGCTTGTTAAAATGTAGATTGCTGGGCACCCCACCCACCAGACTTTTTTTTTTTTTTTTTTTTTGAGACAGAATCTCATTCTGTTGCCTGGGCTAGAGTGCCATGGCGTCAGCGTAGCTCACAGCAACCTCAAACTCCTGGGCTCAAGCGATCCTCCTGCCTCAGCCTCCCGAGAAGCTGGGACTACAGGCATGTGCCACCATTCCCGGCTAATTTTTTCTATTTTTAGTTATTTGGCTAAGTTCTTTCTATTTTTCATAGAGATGGGGTCTCGCTCTTGCCCAGGCTGGTCTCGAACTCCTGACCTCAGCCTCCCAGAGTGCTAGGATTACAGGCGTGAGCCACCGAGCCCGGCCCAACCCCCCAGACTTGCTGAATCAATACCTGTGGAGTTTTCCAGACCCCCAGGTGGTTCTTATGGCTGCCCCAGTTTGAGGATCTCTGCCTTAGCACTCCTCCTCCCGCCACCAACACCCCCTACACCTAACACCCCCTACACCGTCTCCTCAGTGTCCAGCAACACCAGAATGGAGGAAGGGCCTGGCTGAAAGCCCTGCCATAAGTTTAAGGCCCAGAATGGCGAAAGGACTGGACCAAAGTCACATGCTTGGATAGCAGGGCCAGGGCTAGTGCTGTTGACCAGGTGTTTCAAAGTGGAAGCCTGGATTTCTCTAGCTCCTTTTGTTATTTCCTCGCATATCCTAAAGAACATCTCTCTGGATGGGGGTGGTAGGTAGGTCGAGGGATGGGGAACCAGCTTGCAAAAAGAAAAAAAAACTAATAATGAATGCAGAACTCGTTTGTACGTAAATGCAGTTTAAAATTCATGCTTAAGTTCTAGAACTGGCAAACAAAGATGAGGTAAAAATACCAGAACAGGAGAGAACTTTCTGAAATGTTCCATATCATGGTTGGCGATTGAGTTATGTGGGTACCTCCATTTATCAAATTGTGCAGCTAAGATTTCTGCATTTCTGTGTGTGAGTCTTACCTAAAACCTGTGAAAGAATAAATGAGTGGGGAGGGGTGGAGGTATCGCTGTAAGAATGTTGGTCATTGTTGAAACTGGGTGATGGGTACATGGAGAGTTCACTGTATTATTCAGTGTTCTGTTTGTAATACATTTGAAATTTTTCATAGTAAGGAAAATGCCAAAAAAAATCATGTCTTTTGAGGACTGGTTGGCCTATCCTGCCCACTGGGGTCATCTAGCATTAAATGAAAGAATCCTAAATGCATCTGTACTGCTATCCCCCTTTTCTCCCCCCCGACCCAGGCCCTCAGGCTGTCCAGGGCTCACTTGCATAAGAAGCAGCTCCATTTGAAACCAGAATCTGTTGGTCGGAGCTTATGTCCTGTATCATAGGTGGTGTGGCTTCTGTTTGAAACACTGCTTCTTTTTCCACCTGCCTCTCCTGGTGGGGAGTCACATTGAATATGGGCTTCAGCCACCTGGAGGAGGATGTCCGCCATTTTTTTTAGCTGTCTCCCTGCCTCCTCCAGGGGCCTTCAGAAGTGAGTTTAGCCTATGTCACATTTTGTCATGGAAAATGCCAAGCACGCATTGCAGGTGGAGAGAATGGAGAGTAGGATAATGAACCCCCATCCCTCTCAGCAGTTACCAGCTCATGGCCAGTCGTGTTTCGTCTGCGATGCCTCCACCCCCGCTGCCCTGCCAATTGCTTTGAAACAAGTCCCAGACATCATTTCTTGTGATTCTTGTGCCAGCTCTTTGCAGGGACTTAGCAAGGAGGAGAGAGAAGCCCAGTATTGTCCCTTTCTTACTCTCCCCATACATTCATTGACTCAGAAAACCTTCTGTAAATATTTCAGTGTACATCGTCAAATCATAAGGACCCTTCTAAACATAACCACAATACCATTAGCACACCTAAAAAAATCAACAAGAATTCTTTAATGTCACATGTCCAGTGAGTGTTCAAATTTCCCCCAGTTCTCTCATGAATAGTTTTTCATGGTTGATTTTGAATCAGGATCCAAAGAAGATCTATACCTTATATTTTGTCCTTCTGGTTTTGCATGATAAAGTAATATTCAAGCAGACAGGAACTTCATTTGATTTGCATGAGTCAGCTCCTGCCACCCCTGCTGTTGTAAACTGTGTGATACAATGTGGAGCCACTGTGGGGGTGGCGGTGGCAGGAATTCACCCCTCACCCCACATGGCTCAGATGAAGAGATTTAAAAGAACAGCTTCTTACAGCCATGTGGACAGGGGCAGACTGGGACACTGAGGTGCCCGGAAACCACCAGTGGGAAGGGGTAGGAGGGGTCTCGGGGCCCTGGAGGGAGGGGCTGTCGTCATGGAGCTTGGGGTGAAATGCCTTGATCTGTCCTTTGCCCACTCCATGTGGACTCCAGACTCCCACTGGTGATTCCAGCTGGATGCCAGCCAGTACTGGAGTTTGCAGGGGTCTTCTTCTGGGGGCCACATGTGGATCTGGAAAGGCAAACAAGGACCAGTACAGTGGCTAAGAGCTGGCTATGTAATACAAATGCTTGTGGCCAAATCCTGCTTCTGTCACTTACTGGCTGTGTGACTTAAGGCAAGTTGCTTGACCTCTCTTTGCCTTGGGTTCCTCCCCTGTAAGAGGAGATAATAACAGTACCTACCTTATACAAGGATGCCGAGCAACTTAAAATGAGGTAATGTACAAGGTGGCTGGCCCACAGCGAGTGCCCAATAAATGCGAGCTAGAATAATTGCGAACTTCTATCAAAACCCACCCAGGGCAAACAGGATACAGTCCCTCTTTCTCTGGCTCCTTGTTTCTCTAGCCCCGATGACTCCAACTTGCCTCCAGCCTAGAGACTGGCCACAGAATTGCTCACCACTCTCCCTCTGATGTCATCCTTCCTGAAGGCACCACACTGTTCTTTGTCTTTGAAGGTTTAACCAACCCTGAGGTCAAAGCAGGTCCCAGTCCCTCCTCCTCCAGATGAATAAATGAAAGGCTCATCAATGCCAGCTGAGACTGTTCACAAAGGATGTCTTTTCAGGGGCACATTCTTCCATCTCATCATTCAGGTCCCAATACAGTATAAGCAGTACATGTCGCCACTTGACGGGGACTTCTGAGTGCAAGGAAAAGAGAAAAATCCAGCTTCGCTCCTTTTCCCCTTCCCACTGCTTTTACTGATTCAGTAAACCTTCATGCAAGACTCCACTCTGCCTCCTGCGTGGGTGGCAAAGGTGAATGGCGAGAGGGCAGGTATCCTAAGATAACAGCCCACTAGGAAAGAAAAGACCCAAATACATGTTACTTTATATAGAATAGGAGAAGTGCCATAAGAGAAAACCTAGAAGCCATGAGATTTTAGAGACAGGAGAACCCAGTTTTAGCTAAAGGGCCCAAACTGAGAAGGTTCTGGATCCTTGCAAAGGATGGATGGGTCAGTTTCCAGCAGGTGCCATTTCTGTGCAAGTCACCGGGTGTTTAGTTGTGATTAAGGGCCCCAGCTTACAAGTTTACGATGGCTTCCTATGGCAAGCCTGGAAACTTTTTTTTTTTAATTGGAGCCCAGCTCCACAAGGGTAAAAATCATGTGCACGCAAATAAAAAGTGGCTTAATGATGGGTTTCACTTACCTGTTCTTTAAATTAAGAGGATGAGCCGTAAACCTCCAGTATATACAATGTACTCGTAAAACACGCACTCTGTATCTCAGCTCCATGTCACTGAGTTGAGAAAAACAGCAAAAAAAGAGAGCAGAGATAGTAATTACTGGCTACCAGGGCTGGCTGGGATCGCTTTCTCTTGAAATTCAAATTGAGTTGTCAGCAGTTTATCATTATTTGTTACTCTTCAGTATCAAAAAGCAGTAGAAAGTAGTAATTAATGTTTATATAGTGTGTTGAAATGTATGAAGGGGCTTTTTTCCCAACTAATTCTTTAAAATATGAATTAGATAATACTAAATATTATCCTCTCATTTCACAGATGGGGAAACTGAAGGTCAAAGAGATTAGACATCTGGCTCAAGGTCACACAGTTGCTGGGGTAGGATAGGCCTTTTTACTGGGCTGTTTTGAACCTGAGCCCTTCTAGCCACTGGCTATTTTGGGCTTTTGCAGACTGCAAATTATATTTCAGATGCCATGGGCCTTTTTCGCTTTGTAAATATAAATATTGTAATAGTGAATCTTGCACCCCTTCCTGCCTTGAGACTCTGGTCTCTCCTCTCTCCCCCTCGAGATAGAATAATTGTCAGAAGTTGAGTTCTCTGGGAAGCGGACTCTGAGACTGTGTTTAGCGTGCAGGAGGTTTATTAGGAAGAGCCCTTGGGATCAGCAGCTGGAAGGGAGGGCAAGAACAGGATCAGACGTGACGCAGGCTAACAAAGCCAGGCGCTCTGGGGCTGATGTGGTGTGTCAGGATGGTCCCACCTTGGGCCAAGATGGCCTGGCTGCCCGAGCCTCGCCTGACTAGTCACACAGTGTGGGCGCTCTGGGAAGGGTGTGACCTTAAGTGAGGCTGGCTGTCCGCATGTCCCCAGGAGTTGCCACAAGCCCTTTGGAGGGGATCCAGGCTGCACATGTCCACATAGACTGTACTAACCCTGGGGGAGAGTCTTCCTCTCATTCATCCCTTCCTATAACGTGTGTTCCTGTTAGCTTCATAACAGGCTCTCAGTAAAGGAGAGTTGAATGAATATGTGAAGGACTAAGAAGATACTTATTAAATACGTAAGGCTGTGCAAGGTACAGTATTTCTCTTCCCTGGGTCTGTGGAAGTCAGGCAGCACGTGTCCATCTGCCATCGAGATTCTGGAGCGTTATGCAGTGCCCTCTCGCCACGGTGGCCTCAGCAATAGGGTGACCATACAGGACAGCCCTGGTTTGTGATTGTTGCCCAGCTTTATTGTTAATATCACCCTCTTACCCTCTCAAAAGTCTCCTGGTTTGGTGGTAAATTAAATGGCCACTTATTCATAGACCCTGGCATGTCAGAGCTGGGAAGGGCGCTCTCAGAAAAGCAGGTTTTCAACCCTGAAGTGACTGAGCTCAGGCTCGCCATCTTCCTCTCCTGCTCCTCTGCCTGGCAAAAGAGGAAGAGGAGTGCCTGCTCTGGCCACCCTTTCCTCCCCTGGGCTCCTTCAGCTCCTCATCTTTAAGAGCATGCAGGCAGTAAGCACTCACAGTAAGGGTCCCCACCTCAGTCCAGAGCTCTGCCCCAACTAGGTCACACTCACCACTTGCTTCATACATACATTGACATCTGTGAGATTGTGGCTGCTGATGAGCTGCCTTTTAAACCTTTTAATTAGCGAGTATTAAGAAAGAAACAAACCCAGGGTAGGTGGGGTGTGAGGAAATAGGTATGCCCAAATATGGCAGTATAAGTTGGAACAGACTTTTTGGAGGGCTGTTGGTTTTTTGTGATCCCATGAAGTTGAAAAAGTTGTCAGAATAGTTTCTTCAAAAAAACAGACAACTGATCCAGACAGAATGCAAGCGGAATGCTTTCAAACTTTATAAGAATAAGGAATTATGATGTGAAAGCTTTCCAACCAAAACCAACATGACAATGATACCAAGATCTAAAAAAAAAAAAAAAAGAAAACATCAAAGAAAACCACAAATTACTCTTAGGAATATTCATATATCCATGCAAAATATTAAATATAATAGCAAGACATACAAAGAATATAGATGCCAAGAGCTTTTTTTTTTTTTTTAGTTATCCATTGCTGCATAACACATTATCTCAAAACTTAATGGCTTCATGCAAGCATTTATTATCCCACAGTATCTGTAGGTGAGAACTTCTGGAGCAGCTTAGCTGGCTGGTTCTTGTTCACGGTCTCATGACGTTGCAATCAAGATGTTGGTTGGGTTGCAGTCATCTGAAGGCTTGATTGAGGCTGGAGGATTCACTTCCAAGATGGGTCAATCATATGGCTCTTGGCAGGAGGCCTCAGCTCCTGGCCACATGCCCTCTCCACGGGGCTGCTTGAATGTCCTTACAGCATGAGAGCTGGCCTTCACCAGAACAGGTAACCAGAGAGGAAAGAGGAAGCCACAGTGCTGTGCTATCACTTTCACCAGTTTCTGTTAGAAGCAATTCACTAAGTCCAGCCTCCACTCAAGAAGAGGGGAATTACCTCTACCTCTTGAAGAAAAGAGCATCCCATAATTTGTGGCATTTTAAAACAAATTAGTGTTCAATATGTATTCCTGCTTTTTAAAGATACTCTTCAAAAATAAGAATAGATGGATCTTCCTACTACCAAATCTTCAAATATATTATTGTATCCATCTTCTACTCCTTATCTTAAATAAGGGCTTTATTTTTCCTTCTTTCACAATCAGTCCTGCCACTTGTGCTTTGGAGTCCGTCCTCTTTTGCTTTCTGAAGGACCTTGCTTTGCAGTTATTTTGTCCTCAATTATTTCCTTTCAAACATGCCCTAGGATTTTTCATCTTCAAGACAAAACAAAACAAAAAAATCACTGATGCTTTTTTGCTCTCACTTTCATGACAATTCTTGAAAGAACTGTCTGTACACAGATTCTGATTTGCCAACTCCCAGTTACTCTTCAACATAGTATCATTTGGTTTCTACCCTAAGTTGATTTTTTTGAAGGCCACCAACAGCTTTCTTATTGCCAAATCCAGTGGATACTTTTCTGTCTTTACCTTATGTAAGCTCCAAGTAGCATTTCAACACAACCAACCACTCCCTTCTCGAAACGATTCCAAAACACTGCTGTCCCCTGGTTTCCCCGGACCTCACCGCCTGTTCTCAGTCTGCTTTGCCAGCTTCTCTGCCTGACCTCTTCATGTTGCAGTTCCTCAGGACTCATTGCTAAGCCTCCTTCTTGCTCTATACTCTTGCTGGGAATCTCATTAGTACCGTGATTTTATAAATATAAATGTGTTTCCAGTCCACACCTCTGGTTCAGACCTTTAGTTGAAATTCCAGATTTTCATCTCACCAGTATTATTGATACTTCTACTTGACTTTTCCCATCTCAAATTTAACATATCCAAAATAGAAAAACTCTGTTTCCCTTTTAAACCATTCTCCTACAGCTGTCCATCAAGTTATTCAAGTCAGAAATCTAGGAATCATTCTTAATTCTTCCCTTTCCTTTATTCCCCCGTTTCTTGCTTTTCAACAAGCCCTGACTACTCTTTTTCTAAAATATATCATGACTTCCTCCACTTCTCTATCTGTTACCACCACCTTTTCCTAGACTATGGTCTACTCTCACATAGCTAGCTCTTTCTCTTTCACTTACCATAACTTGCAGTCATTTTTTACTTCACTGGTATTCATAGTTCCATTTCCCTTTAGAATGAAAGATCTGAAGGGTCTGAATGTACTTTTTCACTACTGTATCCCCAGCATTTAGTGTAGTACTTGGCACTCAGTTTAAAAGTGACTGACTCTCAAATAAAAGTTCACATGTCTTCCTTATTTGGGAAACATTAAAAATATTCCCATTTTATGAGCAAGAATGTCAGGTTCACTATAATAATTTAACATTATTCAAGAAGCATAACCAAAGCAATTAGACAAGAAAATGAAATATGAAATTTAAATGTTGGAAAGGAAGAGTTGAAAATAATTATTAAAGTAATTTATATGTCTATATACTTTGGGGGAAAATACGAATTAACAGAAAATTTAATGTAAGAATTGTTCTGGGCCAATTCTTTGCTGTTGCCTTGACCAAAGTGATTTTGCTATGCAGGGATTTTTAGGTTAACTTTTTAGTTAAATATAATTTCAAACATTAAAAAATTTGCAAGTATAGTACATACATCCTTTACCCAGATTTACCTGTTATTTACATTTTGCCCCATTTATCTGTATTAATAACTATGTCTCTCCATATACATATGTAATTCTTTTTGTTCTGAAACATTTAAGTGAGTTGAAGCTATTGCAGCCCCCAATAGCCAGACACTTTAGTGTATATTCCCTAAGAATAAAGATTTTCTTTTCTATAGCCAGTTATCAAAATCAGGAAATTTAATATGAATCTAAGACTACTATCTAATCTACTATGTATTTTCAAAATATGTCTGTTGCCCCAATAACGTGCTTCATAGCTACTTTTTCTCCTGGATCAGCATCTAATCCAGGATCATATGTTGCATTTAGTTGCCAAGTCTCTTTGGTCACCTTTAATCTGGAAAAAGTTCCACAGTCTTGGCATTTCTTGACCATCAGATTTTTTAAAAGTATTATTCAGTTATTTTGTAAAACTGCCACCCAATTTTGTATCTGGTATTTCCTCATGATTAGATTGAGATGATGAATTTTTGTTGAGAAAATTACAGAAATGGTATCCTTCATATCAAGAAGCAGATGATGTTGGTTTATCTCCATATTTTGGTGATAGATTTGACCATTTGGTTAAGATGGTGTCTGCCACGTTTCTCCTGTAGTATTGTTATTTTTCTCTTTATAATTAATAAGTAATCTGCAGAGTGATACTTTGAGACTGTTTATCTTGTTTCTCATCAAACTTTCATTCCCTAGTTTAAGCATCCATTAATGATTTTCTAACTCCATCATTCTTCTGTATTTATTAGTTGTATTCTACTGTAAGGAAGAGATTTCCTTTTTCCCTCATTTATTTGATCATATATGTTTGAGTAGATTCATTGATTCTTTTATTTAACTCATTTTATTCAATGAGTTATGATCCTTTATTATATGATAGGATTTTTAACCTACGTTTGGCTTCTCGCAGTGTGAGTTTCGGTCCTATAGAATTTCTGTACCTTTAATTCTTCTCTCCAAGTTTATAGGCAGGTCATCTTACCTACTGGTGTTGCCAATCCATTGCACTCTAAAAGTTTTCCCACAGAAAAGGCCTTCCCAGACTAAAGTTTACTTGGTTGATTTCCTTATGAGCTTGATCTAGTCCTGTTTGGCCACTCGTTTCCCTCTGTTATCGTTAATTCAAGTAATATTCTAAGTAATATATTCTTGTGTTTGCATGTTCATATGTGTGTATATGTCTGTTGTATTAACACACATTACAGATTAAGGGGACCTTCCTTTGTGATTCTAAAATAGATCATGTGATTTAGAGATTAGAAGTTCCTCTGTCCACTAACAGCAAATTCGTGAACAAATTTGTCAGCTGCCTCAGGAATCCAGAATTTTGAATTCGATTATCTTAAGGTTTAGCAAAAGAAACTTTGCCTTGGCAGAAGATGAGAGGTAAAAAGAGCGGTGATCAGTTACCTTTTCTTTCCATCCCCCAATTTAGATAGGAAATTTAGATAGGAATCAGTATTGTAATTGCAGGAGAGAATAATCCATCAGCAGTAGGATCCCTACCAAAGTCTTAGGATATTATGTCTAAGAGTTCAGCTATTCAACAAATTTCTAATAAGGGTCTATTATGTGCCAAGCCCTGGGATAGGCAGTGCGTGTACAACAGGAACCAAGCAGAGTCCCTGCCCTCAGGAAAATAGCATTCTTTGGTTTGTCGGAGTGCAGTGGTGTTTGTAACTAATTGATCACAACCAGTTCCAGGTTCCTTTGTTCCTTCTCCATTCCCACTGCTTCACTTGACCAGCCTTAAAAAAAAAAAATAGCATTCTAGTGGGGCAGTGGGGAAGACAGCAAAATATATATATATATAAGGTAATATATTAATATCAGCTGGTGCTAAATGCTATAGGAAAAAAGCAAGATAAAAGAGATGGATATTGATGAGAGAGGTACTTTTTAATATAGAGAGGTCAAGAAAGAGAAGTAAAATGGTAAATATTTGAAGAGAGACCTAAACGGGGGAGGTGGAGGGCAGAGAGAGCCTCACAGGCAGAAAGAGCAGCAAACACAAGGGCCGCAAAGTGGGAGAGTGCTTGGTGGGCCTGAGGACTAAGCCTTGGAGCATTGCTACACTTAAGATCAGAGGGATGAGGAATCAGCAAAACAGAAGTGCTTGGTGAATCAGGAGAATAAAAAGAGAGGTACTTGGATGCCAGGTGCAGAAGCTGTTTCTAGGAGGAGGCGGTAACTAAGATTCTGCTGATGGGTCAAATGAGATGAGAATGGAGAATTGCTGGATTTGGGAGACCCTGGTGAGCTGTTTGAGTAGAGTGGTGGGGACAAAGTCTTTACTGGAATAGGTTCAAAAGAGAACACACTGACTCCAGGTAACTCTGGAGGATTTTATTCGAAAGGGGAGCAGAAGAGTGATATGGGATCTAAAAAGTAGTGTGGGACCAAGGGAGGGTTTCTTTTTAAATGGGAGGAATTAATGTATGTTAGTAGGCTGGTGGGAATTATCCAGCAGACGGGAGACAACTGTTTATGCAGAAGAGAGGAAGAGTTAGAGTAGCAGAAGCAACATCTTGAGTGCATGAGCAGGGTTGTGATGGAGTATGCAAACACAGAGATTGAGCTAGGAGCAAGACAGTCATTCATAGTGTTGGAAAGGAAGGCAGTGTGTGTCATATAGTTAGGTACAGTTGGATAGATGGAGAAGCAAGTAAAACCAGCGGGCCACCGGGACATCCACTTCCTTTTCCTTTTCTTGCTTTGATTTCTCCTGGCATCTGTGGATTTCCATTTCTTTCACCTGCATTTTTTTTTTTTTTTTTGATATTTCTGTGGTTTGGTGGGATGGGGTGCTGTCCTTGAGTTAGTCCAGTGTGTCAAGTTCCTGGAAGTCAGAAATTAAAAATAGATCCTTTGAAAGAGTTTGAGAAGCCTTGATGTTGGAGGGAAAAAAATTACACACAGAGAGCTTTTAACATCATGATTGAAAGTATTAGTATATACCGTTCATGCTAAATGGTAACACATATATTTGAATGTTTAAAAGAATTCTCTAGCCTTTTAATTATTTAAGCCTTCTTAGTTATAAAGTAAATTAAAAGGTGGAAGGACTCATCTGGGTAAATAAGCATAGATCTGTGGAAATAGATTTATTTCTCAAAATAAAAATATATTTATCATTTTTCTGATTGTAAAAGGAGTATGTTTATTGTAAAATGTTCAAATAGTTATAGAAGTCCATAAAGTGAAGTCAACTTTCTCACTTTATCCCCAACCCATTCCACCTTACAGAGAGAACCACAATTAATAGTTTGTAATAATGCTTTCCAGATTCTTCTGTGTATATTTGATCAGTGTTTGCTTCCAACTTAGCTGTTTGATCTGTTTTCAACAGAGAACTAAATAAAAACTGCCTGCTGGCAACAGTGATTTCCAAATCTAATCTAACTTGCAAGTATTTTCAATTCAGGGGCTTTATAAAAATGCATATAATTTAAATTCTGCAGATTAGAACAGCCTGTCTCAGAGTGAGTGATTAAGAGGGACAGGACATAATAAAACAGACCTTTGTTTCAGAATTAAATGTTCCTTTGATACCGAAATAATGAAATGTCAGTGTTAGCTTTTGACTTGTGGGTTCTCATGATCACTGAACAGTAAGTACATTGCAGTTTTAAAGACTGTTCGCTTATTTGAGGAAATACAGATTTCTACTGAGCACATTTTTTGGTACTTTTATAGGAGAATGCGGTACTAAGAGAGAAGTGTGAAGCTGTGGGTCACAGTTCCCAGCAGGAGGAAAATGAAGAAAGAGTGTCAGCCCAGAAGGAGAAATCACTACTGCAGAATAATGAAGATGAAAACAAAATAGCAGATAAACCTGACTGGGAGGCAGAAAAGACCACTGAGTCTAGAAATGAGGTAAGCATGTCCAGATAGTCCAGCCTTGCCTTTTTGGCTTTAATGTAGATTTTGTGGCGTTGAGAATGAGCATGTAATTGTGCTCTACTATTAGCAAGTCTCATATATGAAAATATATGTTTCTTTAAATTGTGGGAGTAGTAATTTGATTTACAAGCAAATCAGCCCGTAGAAGTGTTTTCTCTGGTTAAACTCGAGATTTTATATGGGTATACACACACATCCCTCCAGGAACTTGATGGCAGGTTTTGCTAGTTGTGTTTGCCAAAGCAAGGGATAAAGAGATGGCGGGCATGCTGAACCTACTAACCTTCAGCTAACCACCTGAACAGGCAGCCAGGCTGGCCAGGTCCAGGAGAGCAAGCCAGAGTACCAACTGTCCAGGCAGATCACCCATGATTCCAACTAAGGCTTGGGCTCAAATCTTCGTTCAGGCTCCCAGCAGGCCAAGCTGAACCACTGGGAGCCCATTTGTACCTCTGGCCTAGACTAAGTGCCGGGCCTAGTGGGACTACCTCCTTGGCTTCGCATTGTCTAACCACACTTGTTAGCTGTGAGAAGAGGTATAGAAAGATGAACTCCAGGAGCCAGCCTGGTGGGATGGATTCTTCCTGCAGCCTGTCCTTCCCTGTCCTCTTTGACTTGGGCCATACTCTGGTTTCCACTGAGCCCTGCTGCTGAGATCCTGCCCACAAGCCTGGCAAACAGGTGCTCCAGAGACAGGACTGCAGTTCCCACAGACCTTTAACCACATGGCACTTCCACCTGCTTCAGCATGTCCCCTCTCCAGGAGGTGGAGTTTGGGCGCTGTGCCTTGAACACCCTTGGGCAATAGAGAGTGCCACATCCTGGCCCTTCTCAGACAGCCCATCATCGTGGTAGCCTTGACCATATAATATCACATCAAACATTACTTGATTTTATGGTGTGAAATCAGAAAACAGCTTTGTTCTCTTTGCCTATCCACCACTCCCCTGTCCCCTCCATCCTGTTCTAACCTGTTCTAGGGGAACTAGTTCTTCCCTACCCTTTGGGTGAAATCTAGGGCAGGCCCCATGACTTCTAGATACTCAGATAAAAATTCCTCTGGTCATCCCAGTGCAGCAATTGATAAGAATAATCCAGTGTAATTCTCAAAAATTCTTTAAGTGAAATTCAGGTTCTTCCCCCTCCCACCTTGTCTGCCGCAGCCTCAAGGCCTGCCTGGGGTGGAAGGGTGTATGTGGCCTGCCCTCTATTTCCCCAATTCCTCAAGTTAGGCTGCTTTCTCTGGAGTTGGGAGTGTAGAGAGCTAAGAACTCAGGAAAAGTGCTCCTTGACTGGGACCAGTGTGACATTGTTTCCATTGACTGTGGGATACATTTAAATAAAACTCTTTGTCAGATGGGCACTTTCATTTAGTGGGTTCTTTACAGACCCCTGCCCCCACAGCTGGGGAGTCCTTCACCTGCCTTTCTGTTGACAAGGACAAATGCATCTCCCCCCTCCAGCTGGTCCTGTAGGACTCCTTCCTGAACATTCAGTGGCAGGTGGCCCTCTCAACCACTTGCCGGCTGTCTAGCATCTGGCCCTGGGAACGTGCCCTTCACACCTGTATCACTTCAGTCACTTCCCTAACCACAGCCCGTGCCTGGCCTCTTCTTGCCCTCTGTATTTCTCAGGCAAGCGTGGGACAGTAAGCTCAGCTCTGTCCCCAGACTTCAGGGAGCACACACCAGGTTCTAAGTAGTCTCCTTGAGGCCCTTCCTGCTGTTCTTCAGGTAAGAGGAAGAGGCCGAGAGCTCACCCCACGGAGCGCTCCCATTTTCACTGCCAAACCTCTGCAACTTCAACCCTTTCCTCACCTTCAGTCACAGCCTAGCATTTCACTTTAAAACGCTGAAGTAGCTGGTTGTGCTTTTTTCCAGCTGGCATTCCTCCCAGCTCCTGTCACTTACCTAGGCTTTGTATTTCCTCATAATTCATGTACCTTTGGTGTGGCTTTACCCTCCCCCCCACACACATATTGTCAAATCAATGCCTGTGGACTTTTATATTTAAACAGTGAAAGAACCATACTTACTTTGAAAGAGACAGCATTTCAGCCTACTTTCCTGAGTGCCTCACGGTTAACTGCTTTGAGGAAGAAGGTGTTTTTACCACAGTCTCTCTCCCACTTCTTTAATGCTGACTTGTCTGCTGCCTTACGCTAGTGGTTAGTTTTCCTCCTGAGTATGTCTTTGCCTTTGCTCCCTCACTGGGCTTTCCAGAAAAGCAAGAACTGATTTCTCTACTTCTTTCAATTACCTGTAGTAACTAATTCACTGCTAGACACATAAGAGGCACTCATTAAATATTAATGAGGAGATAGATGAAGTAGGAAGCTTCCTTGGAGAGAATTTAAACTAGATGTGATGTAAAGACAAACATCAGTTTGGATAAAACTTTTCAGAAAATATGTCAGTCACACAAAGCAGCGTCTGTGTCTCAGCTCTTAACCAGGCCAGGCTTCTCCCATGCACCTCCGTGTTCCAGCTGCACCGTGTGTTTACTCAGCTTTACATCACGTCTTTGTGTACTGCAAACCACACATTTCTTACGGTAGCTCTGACAATATAGTCATCATCTGCTCTTTTATCAAGATATTATTTAGTAGGTGCTTTTACAGAGAAATTAAAAAAAATGATCTTCTAGTGTCGATGCAAAAAAAAAAAAAAGAACTAAAAAAATGAGTTGTTGGCTCAGCGAATTACTGGCATTTCCATTCTTTCAGGTGACAACTCTGGAAGAATATTTAGGAAATGGGGACTGAGATAATTCTATCCATCCAATAGAAATCAACCCCAAAGCTAGATATACGGTCTGAATCCACATTAGCATCACCAACAGGAATCCTGAGCCAAGAAAGTAGTAAGGTCTAGAAAATGATAAAAACATTGGTCCTTTTAGAGAAAAGTGCCAAAATGTCTAACAGTTGGTAACCCTTGGTGTTGGGGATTCCTATAGAAACAACTCCCAACAAAGCTCACCTTTTAAAAATGACAAATAAATACCCATAAGTCAGTATATGCAAAAAAGGTCAATATTCACAAATTCTCCGGAAAAGATTCTAAAATCAAGGTGTTTTAAATTGTTCAAGGTAAAGGAACAGAATCTATAAGACAAGAAAAGACTGTCATGAAAAAAGGGAAAGTGGATGTAGAAAAGAGCCCAAATGAAATTCTAGATTTGAAAAATGCAGTCATTTTAGTTAAAAAGAATGGAAGAGATGAACAGCAGATTAGACATGACTAAAAGAAAAGGGTAAATTGGAAGACACAGCTAAAGAAGTGACTCAGGATGTACCTGAGAAGGGTGAAAAATATGAAATAAAAACTGAGACGATAGAATGAGGAAATCTAAGTTATATCTAATAGGAGCCCCAGAAGGAGGCTAGAAAACTTGGAAGAAAAGCAATATTTAAAATGAGTTTATAGCAAAATATTTCCAGAATTAAATTAGTCCTCAGATTAAAGGAGCACACAGAGTCCCAAGCAGAGTAAATAAAAACAAATTAAGTCCCAGGCATATCAAAGTGAAATAGCAGAATGTCAAAAACTAAAAAAAAAGTCTCTTAAATTACCTAAGATTCACTATAGATAACACTAAGAACAAATTTATCAATAGTAATAAATTCTATAAGACAAAGTACTGAGAGAAAACGTTAAACCTGATTTATTTTACCAGTTAACCTATCATTTAAGCATGAAGGCAAAATAATAAGTCTAGATAACAAAAACAAAGGGACTTTACTACTCAGATCCACTATAAAAGCAACTCTCAAAGGAGTTCTTTCAACAATAAAGAAGCTAAACCATGAATGCAGGAATGAGATGTAATGAGTAAGTTGGTAAAACATTTGGGTGAATATAAATAAGTATTGACTATAAAAATTACATAATTGTGTAACCAATTTGGAGGGGCTGGCTGTGGAGGGCCAAATAAGGTGAAAGTAAAAATACTAGCCAAAAATTATATGGAAGATGGACAGGGCAGGAAGAGATATACTGATTAACTTTTTTTCCTTCTTTTCTCCACGTTCTAACTGATTAACTTTTGACTTTAAGTGTGCATGTCGACCAGGCGTGGTGGCTCATGCCTGTAACTCTACAACTTTGGAAGGAGGATTGCTTGAGGTCAGGAATTTGAGACCAGCCTGGGCAACATAGCCAGACCCGTCTCTACAAAAAATTAAAAACTTAGCCAGGCATGGTGGCAAGCACCTGTAGTCCTAGCTACTCAGAAGGTCTGCTTGAGCTCAGTTTGAGGCTGCAGTGAGCTATCCACTGCAATCCAGCCTGGGCAACAGAGTAAGACCTTGTTTTGTGGGGGGAAAAACAAGTGTGCATGTTAAAATATTAAGACACTAAAAGAGGAGGAATAGAATGTAAAACTTCCAAGACTATACTTTTAGGATCATTTCTATAGTGTGTTACTAGGATGTAAAACTTCCAATTTTAAGGAACTATATAGGGATAAAAAAATCCAGCATGGAGTTAAGACCTGGGTATCCTTTAAAAATTAAGCCTAAGCCCCAGTTAACCACTTCATTCTTTTAATTTATGTGAAGTATGATGTACTTTTTGTGTTTTTCTACAGAGACATCTAAATGGGACAGATACATCTTTCTCTCTGGAAGACTTATTCCAGTTGCTTTCATCACAGCCTGAAAATTCACTGGAGGTAACTGGAGCCTTGACTTTTTATCTTTGCAGGAACATATCTGCACTGACCTCTTTGTGAATAAATATAACCTTTTTACTTGGAAAATACAGTAGTTTAAAGTAATACTTACTAGTATGTATCACGTGTATATTATTTAAGTACACAGACTTGTTTACTTTTTACAGAAACTCTTCAGCTTTGGAGGATTAACCAAATATATATCCCATTCCTCCTTCCAAATAATAATCCCAAAGGTATAATCAAATTTAGACCATTCATGGAAAATAGTATGGAGGTTTTTCAAAATAGGGCCAGGCACAGTGGCTCATGCCTGTAATCCTAGCACTTTGGGAGGCTAAGGTGGGAGGATTGCTTGAGGCCAGGAGTTTGAGAGCAGCCTGAGCAAGAGTGAGACCCTGTCTCTATAAAATACAGAAAAATTAGCTGAGTGTGGTAGCATGCCCAGCTACTCAGGAGGCTGAGGCAGGAGAATCGCTTGAGCCCAGAAGTTTGAGGTTACAGTGAGCTATGATGACACCACACTTTAGCCTGGGCAACAGAGTGAGACCCTGTCAAAAAAAAAAAAATATAGAACTACATATGATCCAGCAGTCCTACTACCACTACTGGGTTTTTATCTAAATGAAAGAAAATCAGTATATCAAAGAGCTACCTGCACCCCTATGTTTATTGTAGCACTATTCACAATAGATAAGATATGGAATTAACCTAAGTGTTCATCACCAAATGAATGGATATAGAAAATGTGGTATGTGTATACACACACACACACACACACACACACTAGAATACTATTCAGCCATAAAAAAGAATGAAATCCTGTCATTTGCAGCAACGTGGGCTGGGCATGGTGGCCCACGTCTGTAATCCTAGCACTCTAGGAGGCTGAGGCAGGAGGATTGCTTGAGCTCAGGAGTTTGAGACCAAACTGAGCAAGAGTGAGACCCCATCTCTTAAAAAAAAAAATGCAGCAACATGGATGGAACTGGAGATCATTATGTTACGTACAGTAAGTTAGATACATATATACATACATACAGTTGGAAGGAGTAAGTTCTAGTGTTCAATAGCACAAGAGAGTATACTTAACAATACTTTATGTATATTTCAAAATAGCCAGATTTGAAATGTTCCCAACACAATGAAATGATAAGTGAAATGGTAAGTCTTTGAGATGATGGATATCTTAAATACCCTCATTCGATCATTACACATCATATGCCTGTATTAAAATATCACATGTACCCCATAAATATGTACAGTTATATATCAATAAAAAATTTTAGACTATTCATATTGAAGCAAAATAGTAAACATTTGACAAACTAAGGCATAGCCTTTTCTGGTAGCATTTATGTCTTACAGTTCATTGTGTTTACAGAGTCTTTTAAACAATCTCTCCTCTCCACAAACGATTTCACTATAGCTTATTATCTCTGCCCCAACAGCTAGGATGAGACTTGCATCTTGTTATAAAGTATTAAATTACAATAGGATTATAAAAATGAGATCAGTTTTTATACTAACCTAGCCAAGCTTTCTAAATTTCCAAGTATAGCATATTCTGATTTGGACTCACATCATGTATTATGTTGCTTGTATTTTAAGCAGAGTCATTTATAGCCAACAGCATATCCCTATTTTGTGTAGAGGAATTGACAAAAGTGATGAAAGCTGTATTAGGTTATAGAACTACTTTTGAAATAGGGTTATGCATATCTAAAGTGCTTTTATCCCTTCCTTTTTCAGGGCATCTCACTGGGAGATATTTCTCCTCTTCTAGGCAGTATCAATGATGTCATGAATTCTTCAGCACATTATAATGTAAATTTTAGCCAGGCTATAAGTCACGATGTGAATCTTCATGAGGCCATGTTGCTGTGTCCCAACAGTACATTTAGAAGAGATCCAGTAACAAGGACTTCACAGGCACAAGAACCATTTCTGCAGTTAACTTCTCATAACGTCAATCCTGAGCAAACCTTTACTGGAACTAATTTGACAGGATTTCTCCCACCTGTTGATAATCAGATGAGGAATCTAACAAGCCAAGACCTACTATATGACCTTGATGTAAATATATTTGATGAGATAAACCTAATGTCATTGGCCACAGAAGATTTTAATCCAATGGAAGTTTCCCAGCTTTTTGAAGAACCAGATTCTGATTCTGGCCTTTCTTTAAATTCAAGTCACAATAGCATCTCTGTCACCAAGTCTAATTCTTCTCATTCTGTGTATGATGAAGAAGGTGCTATAGGTTATAACAGTGACCTTGAATCTCTTTCCCATCATGACTTAGAAGGGGCTGTAGGAGGCTACTATGCAGAACCCAGTAAGCTTTGTCACATGGATCATAGGAGTGATTCTGGTTTCCATGGGGATCTTACATTTCAACACGTATTTCATAACCACGTATTTCATAACCACACTTACCACTTACAGCCAAGTGCACCAGAATCCACTTCTGAATCCTTTTCATGGCCTGGGAAGTCACAGAAAATAAGGAGTAGGTACCTCAATGACACAGATAGAAACTTGAGCCGTGATGAACGGCGTGCTAAAGCTCTGCATATCCCTTTTTCTGTAGATGAAATTGTCCGTATGCCTGTTGAGTCTTTCAACAGCATGTTAAGTAGGTACTATCTGACAGACCTACAAGTCTCGCTCATCCGTGATATCCGACGAAGAGGGAAAAATAAAGTAGCTGCTCAGAACTGTCGTAAACGCAAATTAGACATAATTTTGAATCTAGAAGATGATGTGTGTAACTTGCAAGCAAAGAAGGAAACCCTTAAGAGAGAGCGAGCCCAATGTAACAAAGCAATTAACTTAATGAAACAGAAACTGCATGACCTTTATCGTGATGTTTTTAGTAGGTTAAGAGATGACCAAGGTAGGCCAGTCAATCCAAATCAGTATGCTCTTCAGTGCAGTCATGATGGAAGCATTTTGATCGTACCCAAAGAACTGGTGACCTCAGGCCACAAAAAGGAAACCCAAAAGGGTAAGAGAAAAAGTGAGAGAAGAAACTGAAGATGGACTTGTGTGGATAAAGTAGTAATGTTCAGAAACTTATTATCTGGATCACAAACCATCGAAATTGCTTCAAGTGTTACATCATTTAAGTACTGCTTACCTGCAGCACTCAGTTAAGGCTACATCTTGAAGTTTATATAGACAAATATTTCGAACTTCAGGATTGTAACTTATTGGGAATTTACAGGAAGCCACAACTTTTCATGAAATCCTCGTACTGCATTGTATAAAAGATTCATAAATAGTTATGTTTAAAGAATAGGGTAATAGGAAAACCTGGTTATGACTTACCAGTCACTTTGGCAACTTTTTTTAAAAAAATAAGATGGTCACTTCAGAGAGCACAGAGGATCTAATTGTTTTAAGATGTATGTTTTTTATGACTTAAAATGTATAGTAGCCTTATTTCCACCTGTTAGCACTGTAATGGGCTTTTCAAAAGCTATTTTAATTTTTGTGAGTATTTAACTTATAAATTTTTCTTTGGAAATAAATTTTATATTTGTATTAAAATTTTTTCCCTTTTATGCAGAAATTCCAAGCAAATTTACCTTAATTTTCCCTCCAAAATATGTGCACTCGCATTCAGGAATGAGTGAACATCTTGCAAATAGGGTAGCATAGTGAAAATTTAATTTACACAAATCAGATTCAAGCCAGACTGATGTCAACAAAGTATGCCAAACTGATATGGCAAATCCCCCCTCAGACTTAACACACAGACTACATGAAATCAAAACTAAAAAATGGCCAAGCTCTGAGCCAAGGTGCCAAAAACAAAGAAAACTTTAAAATATTAGAGTGCATTAGGCCTGAGGGCAAAGACCTACAGTCACCAGCAGTTTAGAGCACAGGCCTCTCTCTCCCCTCTAACCAGATAGAATGGAGCTGCCTGCGTAGAGAAACAGAAGTCCTTTTTGTATATATTATTAAACCCACAGGGTCCTTGGCCAGCCCGTAGGGATGGCCTCACATCCTAGAATACTGAGATCTCACCAAATTCACCAAAACATTTACAAGCTTTACAAAAAAAAACCCAACCAACAGTAAGAAGAATTAAATAGATGAACATACAGATTTTACAACGAAAGAACTAGAAATAGTGGAAGCATCTGAAAGGTATTTAAATGTTTAAAATGTTGGCTAAGAAGGGCAAAAAGTGGATTTGAAAGTAAACCAACTAGTGGTTAATCCTAGAAATAATGGTATGTGAAATGAAAACCATTTCAGAAGTTTATTTGAACAGTAAACAGGAGATTGTGAATTTTCTGAAGACAGCAATGACCTCACCCAGATTGTCAAGTTTGGGGAACATCAAGATTTTAACGTGCACTGTTAGTCTAATGCTTAATTTCCAAATTTTCAGAATTAAGGTTCGCAGATGTTATTTCTGATGTAGGAATCACTGACTTACAATGCAGAATATCAGAAGTCATAAAAAGTATTACTTTGGGTTACAGATATGTACACAATACTTACACAGTCTGGACTTCTATAATAATAGTTCTTTTTCCATTTTAAGTTGGGCATACATTTTTCTTCCAAGACCTAGATTTTGCCAGCAAATACTTCCAGATGGAAACTACCCTTCCATGACCACTGCTTTGTTCAGTGATCACTTACACTGTTGGCAGGCTTTCTTCCAAATGTCTTAAAAACTTCTGGTTATTTATATTACTTGAGGGCACATTAAAGCAAAAATTGTTTTAAGTCAACAATGTAAAATCCCACAGTACCAATTTTAAGTTTCAAAACTGGTTAAGTGTATTCACATGAGTGCCTGCTTGTCGGACTCTATTCTTTTCAAACCCCTGAAAATACCAAGGAAAAAAAAACAGTGGAGAAAACTGGGAATACGTTCATGATGACTGAAATTTAAACTAAAATTTTAAGTCTGTAAGGTATTTACTGTTGTCCCTCTGTATCCCTGTATTCAACTAACTGCAGATCAAATACATGTTTTTGGAAAAAAACAAGATGGTTGTGTGCCTGTGATGAACACTTCCTTTTGCCTATCATTATTCTCTGAACACAGCATAACTATTTACCTAGCTTACCCCTTGTGTATTAGGTATCATAACCTAGAGATGATTTAAAGTGTATAGGAAGATTGCATAGGTTATGTGCAAATACACCATTTGATGTAAGGAACTTGAGCATCTGTGGATTTCCTTACCTGTGTGAGGTCCTAGAACCAGTCTGCCCACAAACACCAACGGACTGCAACTGGTGCACTGTGACCAAACGTCAAAAAATCACGCTTTCAATAGCCAGTTCCACAACTTCTAACTCGCCACAGACTAGTTTGCTAACCAAAAATAGGTCACCTCCAAACATACTGGATTCAGGGGATGTAAGCTGAAGCTGGTTATGAATATTTCAGTTCTAACAGTGGAGAAACCGCGTTACGACTTTAGTGTACACTGACAGATTAACCTGAAACCTGAAGGTTGATTTATTATTGCTAGCCAGAACCTTAGTTCAACAGTGATAACAGACTACAACAGTATTGGGCCCCAACCATTTTCAAATTATGTGATGTGGAACTTAGATGCAAAATCTCAAGAACTGCAAAGACAGGTAAAATCTCTAATGTCTATCCCTGTATGTTAGTCCAGTCTGCACTTAAACCTTTTAAGCCTTTTCTAGTACCTTTTCCCCTCCTGAATTCAGTGGGTGGCCCAAACCTCCCACTTCAGTTTGGAGTGATCCCAATATAAACGTCCTTTCCTTACCTACAAAAAATAAGAATTATCAAGTGATTCCACTGATGTCATGAAATTACAATTGAACAACGGAGTTAAAGTGAAATATGGCAAAACCCACCATGTGGACATCGCATTTATTAAAACCCTCAAATTTCCTTCTGGTAGCAGTGAACAGATGGCCAAGTTGACATCTTCACAGGTGTGACCAAATTAGTCAGTTATGCTCCAAACACTGCACTAAACAAGGCCATATGGATACTTGAGGTCCCTCTGAAAGGTGCCTTCAATTTCAGTACTGGCCTTCAAAACAAAAAGTTAGCATATGGGTCTATGCAAGAACATAATACCCTTGTTAAATACATCCTATTTTAAGTAGCTGGATCAGTTTTTCCCCATCCCTACCCGTCTTCGAAGTTTGCTCTCTGGCAATCCAATTACCTGGTATGACTTGTTAACCCCATGCCCACAAAAAACTACAGCTAACCATTGTTAGTCGTAGCACTAAATCGTATTAAAATTGCACAGGGCATATCAAGCACGTGGAGACATCACTTCCAAACCTTAAAGATTGTGAGGCTGAATAAGATTAAGTGGAGAATATACTTTAGGAGTCCTGAGATTAATGATGGTCTCTACCTTCTACAGAAGAAAACCCACCCATACTTTTAACTACCAACTATTAGTAATCAACTCAGACTTCTTTTAAAGCCTCCATAAATTAGCTCCCAATACCTAAAATATTCAGTAGGTCCAGACTAGACTCTTACACCAAATTTGGCTATAAAAACCTTACAGGTGAAAAACCCAGTTTCATCGAAACATAAAAACCCAGGAACAAGCACTCCCGAGTGTGGTTGCCAGCTTCGAAAACCATCTATGTCAGTGAGTAGAACCCTCCCACATAGTGTGATCATTAGAATACAAGACAGTGTGACTTCCAAAGTGTAGTCATGTTTGGCAATTTTCCCTTACTTTCTTGAATCATTCACTGAGGGAGGGTAACAGCCATCCCTGTTGGTATGTCATCTTGAATGTTAATTTCCAACCCCAACCAAAATTTTTTGTGACTGCAACCTAGAGTTTTTAGCCAGAATCACACACGTTGTTCCAGATGCTGAAGAATATGTTGCTCTGAAGTGCTTTAAGTATTGAGGTAATAATAGCAATACACACAAGTAGGTTTTCTTTAGTGTCTCACGTTGTAAAAAAAAAAAAAATCAATACCTTAAATTCAATTTCTAAGGAAAAAGATCAATACATGCAGGAAAATGTCTGTTTAATATCCAACATTATCTACATGATTAGTGAACCCTTATCTTCATAAACCAGTTCGTTTCAGCCTATTGTGCATTACTTAATCTTTCCCTATTATTTGTAACATTCCCTTGACCTCCTTGCTAGTTGAGTTAGACATTTGAAGAGGTACATCAACTAACTTCTTCAAAGTTCAACTTCGTGCTGGACATTTTTAAACCTTAAAATTAACTTTGAAGTGTTCACGCAATAGTGATGGATGCAGCCATTATTTCAAACAGAAAATAGCTCATAGCCATTAGTCTGACTTACCTGTGAGATACCTATTATCAAAATAAACTGTAATTGAAAAAAGTAAGTTAACTTTGCCCGTATTATTTTTCTGGTTTCTTTAATTTCAGGTGAATGTCCAAACAGGAAAGACTATTAAATTTTATCCAAGAAGTTTAACCTTTTAAAGAGATGACCACTGATATTCATCTAAGTGTAAAATGCAAAAGAACTAATTGACATCTGACAAACTAGTATGAGACTTTTAGTGCTTTGCATAGCCAGTTACTTTGGACCACTCTAGCTGGTTAATTTAAAATTCATGATTTCAAAACATCACCAGCAATGTTAAACATACAGGGTAAAGTCGGTAAACTGCAGCAGTATTCAAACGCTGAATATACAGTGCATAAAGAATAGCATTTTATTAGGGACAGCCAATAATGTCCACAATGCTCTTCTTCTCATTTGTCTATTAATATTGAAAGAAAATGTAAATATGCATAGCTTTGTGAAACTGCTTTAAAAATATAGGGGATAGCAATGTTTTAGACAACTGTTACGTTCGTAGAACAAGATTGACACATTATGTGTAAACATTACACCAAGTATTTAGATACAAAAGTATTTATTTTATAAACTTTAAAATAGAATTTTAATGTATCTACTCACATAACCTAACTTAAAACATGATACATTTATCTCTCTAGCTGATTTGATGTTACTGTTTTACAAACAATACTCATTTTGTAATTGTTTTATATCAAGAACCTGAACTAAATGAAATTTGTTTTATCAGAAAACATTTCCCTTTTATCTTAAAGAGTGCTTTTTAAATGAAGGCACCAACAAGAACTACTTTCAGATGGTACAGAATTTCTTATTTCTTGAAGACTCTGTGGTTGACCACTTCTTCATTAGTTACCTGCAGCAAGACACCTTCCTGCCAAAGGAAAAAAAAAGTATCTGAAGAAGTTTATCATGTTTGTCCAAAGAACCTAAATAACTTCAGTGGTGGTCTTAGGATCAAAGAAGACTCACTGGTGCATATAGTGGAATAAGCCCTGAATATCACATTCCTGAAAAGGCAATAAAGCCAGGCAATGAAACTCCATTGATATTTAGTTTAAGAAATGAACTTCGGCAGCCAACCTACATCTTTCTTCAGGGTAGGACACTGGGCAAGAATTACTACATTTAAACCCAACTATTTAGTATGGGATACATACAAGACTTATAATGTAGAACTTTACTCATAAGCATAAACTATTATTTATCTGAAAGTAGATTCAACCATTTTGCCCCTACCTTTTCTTTCAGCCTCGTGATAAGCATGTAAAGCTAGAACCATAAAGTAATAGAACAAATGTCTTTATTTTAATAAAAACCCCTAATTCACTCGAAATGCTTGATCCAAGAAATGTGAATACACAAGGATGTAACGATGGGAAATCTCATGATTTATTGAATTTGCAGCCTAACTTTTACCTACCATTTTACTACCAACACCACTGAAGGAACCAAGAAAAGCTTTATTAATGATCACTTGGCTTGCCTCAGCTGTTGAAATGAAGCACTTTACAGTCTTTGTGGCAGCAGAATATACTTGTCCATGGCTCATATCAATGCTAAAATTCCAGCAGGGAAAAAAATGATATGTTAAGCACCTGAATCTTCATGGAGGGGGGAGGGGGTGGGAAAGAAGGAAAAAAAGGGAAAAACAACCAAAATAATTTAAGTAAATGACAGATTGGAAAACAGGGTTTAAAAAATTCTCTTGAGTTTATAAATTGTTAAACTCAATTTATAGCTATGTTAAACTACATAAAGAACCACTATACTGAAAGACCATTGAAGAGTATTAGTTTATCTTTTAGGGAGGAAAATTAAGAAAGGAAAAGTAAATAAGATCTTACCTAAAGAAGTTTAACTGAAGCTTAGAACTATTTTGCTCTACACCCTCAGCTTTCGTTGGCATCCTTATAAACTACTGTAGTTAAAGCTTTGTAGAAACAGCGCAGTTTTTTAAGACTGGCTGAACTTAGTAGCCGTGTCAAGAGTTCTCTTGTACTAGACCTGTGTCCCTGAAGAGTACCTCGCTGGGGTTATTTCCTTTCCTTGCATTGAAGAAGCAGCATCTAAAAGATCTAAAAAGGTGTTTCTCCTTGCAGAGATATCCCTTAAGTTAACTACATAATTTAATCCTGATGAATTGCAGACAACACACTTATATCTGACCAGCATTTATCTTATACAAATATACAACAGCTTTGCAACGGACCTTAATTATACTACCCCCTCCTTAACTTATTTAAAATAAAAAGTCTATAATTACACAATTTCCTTTAGAATTATTTTATTAAATCATAAATGTACAACAGCTTCTTAACTCTACACACGCACTTAAATTTTTTAAAGGAAAAACGTTATGTCTTATTACACCATGATCCTGGCTAATAGCTTTTCAAAACTTTGAGAAAAATCTTAAAAAAGGTTTCACATGTCACCTGAAACTTACAAATTTAACATTATCAAAGAAGGAATGCTTCTACACTCTTACAAAGACCACTAGAAATAAACAACAATTAAAAAGCTAAGAAACTGTCTCAAAGGCATTTTTTTTTACAATCCTTCCTCCACCGTAAGGTAATGTTATTAAATAATCCAATCCATTCACAAAATGGCTCTCTGCATCTGCTCTGGTGTCTTCTGCCATATCACTGCATATTTATGCATGACTGAGATAAGAGTTTCCTTAACATTGTTATTTCGATAACCTGAAGCTGTTCTGTTACCTCTGGGCTCTCAT
Organism: Indri indri; assembly: GCA_004363605.1. Lineage (NCBI taxonomy): Eukaryota > Metazoa > Chordata > Mammalia > Primates > Indriidae > Indri > Indri indri. The sequence continues at coordinate 49,829 of RJWJ010001363.1, read as the reverse complement.
CCTCTCCTATTTATACAGTGAAGCCTGTTTCAACAGAAGTAAAGAGTAAAAAAAAAATAGGTTATGAAATTATCCATCTAACCAGATTTTTAGGAAAGATAACATGATCCTATAAAGCTTTTACTCCTGCAGCTAGTTCTCCCAAGACAATAATAATTGTAAAACTCAAAAGCTACTTACCCATGGCAAATTGGAAGAAGCTTAATATCGGCTCCTCCCACCATAACCCCCACTTCCTCCACTGCCTCCAGGACCATAGTTTCCTAGAATTGTTGAAACAGCAAGAGAAAGCAATCTTACTTTGATTTCCGATGATCAGCCTAAAACAATAGTTGACTCTATTTTATACCCATTCAGCCTTTAAAATAAGCAGATCATAACCTAATGTGCCCAATTAGCCAAACTGCCTGGCAGATAAATTATCCAAGGTTCACAGACATCTGTTCTTAAAATCTTTAAACTTTAATACATTTTGTCGATGATATTTTTTAAAGGGTCCTCTCAGCATTATTTTGGAGAAAGTAAAAATTTTAGAACTATATCGAGAACAAAATACATACAAAATCTGTAGTCCTACTAAAAACTTTCTCGAAATTAAGCTAAACTGGTTTGAATAAAGGCACAGAATTATTTAACTTTCAAAGAGACTGACCATACCAATTTATACCACTCGCAATATGCTCAGTAATTTTGACTTTCTCCTTGTAATCAGACAAGGACAAAGAAAACCTCCCCCCACCAGAAGTATCTAAACTACCCTCCTCAGTCCAAAATATTTCACCAGCCATCTCCATCCACCCCAATCCCTAATCTCATGTTAAAACTGTTTGCTAATGTACTCGCATCTCTGCAAAATGTCTTTAATTCAGTAACGCTATATATAATGGGAGAATTATCCAAATATATACATACTTAATACGTTTAAGTCACGAAAGATTAATCTTTTAATCACACAAAAATGTGAAGAATCTCAATTTATTAATTACCTCCACCATATGGTCCCCCCATGTTCCTGCTACCACCAAAGTTGCCACTCTTCATTGGACCATAGTTAGAAGGTTGCTGGTTATAATTTCCAAAATCATTGTAATTTCCACTTCCATAATTTCCTGCAAAAAAAATTGCAATACGAGCATAATGGACCGCAAAATAAAACAAACGTTAAATCACTAATACATGCTGAATACTCAGAAAATCCCACATACCACACTATATGCAAAACACCTAACTACAGTTTTTAAAGGCATCTAATGACAACAATGAAATGAAAAATCAAGTGTTAAAAGCCATTAATTCCACTCCAAATTCCCACAAGAATTGCAGGTGAATTTATTACCTCCTCCATAGTTGTCATAACCACCTCCGTAGCCCCCACCCTGGTTGCCATATCCAGGTCCTCCACCACCATATCCTCCTCTTCCTCCTCCATAACCAGGGCTACCTCCAAAATTGCCACCTATTATAAAATAAGCCTTTAAGTAATTACTTAATATTTTCAATTCCATTTGAACTGTCTTATCACACCCATTTCCAGCTTTCCAAAATACATATTTTCATAAATATATTACCTCCACGAAATCTCTTAAGGGCTGAATACCTATCCTTGGCAAACTTTTGGGGGCTGGGGTTCCTACCCACAGCCAACTGGATAAAAGATTGAGAGACTTAAATACCTATAATACCACAGCATAAACCATTTAATAGAGACTTAAATACCTGTAATGCCACAACTTTCCCCTAAAACTGAAGATACTAAGGATCCCTCTTGAAGGTATCTTGAAACACATTAAGTATTTTGTATAAGGATTGTGAGGAGTAGATTAGCAGTACGGGCTAGGGAGAAAGTGTAACAGCCAACTTCCTCCCAGTGGTCCAAAATATTAAGCTCCCAATTCATGTTTCCCTATGAAATGAACTGCACTATGTCTTTCCTCAAGAGTATTGTTCACTACCCTCTCCCAAAGTAAACATGCGGAGAGGACCAGAAATTAGTAAATGTTCATATAAATCAAAACTTATTTATTCAGTCTAGCACCTTAAAAACAAACAAAAAAAACTTCTTCAAAACTGGTACACCATCAAGTCTCAAATTATTTACAAGTTATAATTTTAAATTAAAATTTCCAAGTAACACCAAAAAAGTCAGATACAGAACTTAGTTATGCCTAATAAGTGGCAAAACCAGAGATAACATCTACTGCTAGCTCACTTTTAAGATGCCCCTTTTTCTTATTAGGAAGCCAGTCAGCAAGTTATCAACCCCTTTTCTGTACTCCAATGAAATTGATACATTTAAAGCTGTCACTTGGTGTGTAACAGTGGTTCATAACCCTATCTGTAGCCAAGAGCACTTACATATGTATTTTGAGAGTTCCTGAGGTTACTTTTTAGATGTTCTCCTGGGAAACCAATGATCTATTTAAGGGCTAAAACAAGAATTGCTCTTACATATCATTCCTTTCATGTGTTGATCTCAGTCAATTCCCATATTCTATACCTTTCTAGTACATAAAAATCACATTTCAGTCCAATCTGTTCGCTTGAGAAACAATGGATAGCATGATGGCACCTTTAAATTCTCATTTAAAATCCATCCATGATTTTGCGCTATATTCCTCAAGCTATAAAATAGCTAAGATACAAATAAATTATAAAGGAAAAGCCAAATAACTGAATCACTATCACCTAAGCCCATTATAAAGGGTAAAATACAGAAAACGTTGAAAACTGATGGATAAACAAACATATACAATGCAGTTAAGTTTAAGTCACAGAAGTCAAAATAAAGAAACTGACCTCCAGGTCCTCCTCCATACCCATTATAGCCATCCCCAAATCCACGTCCACTTCCATATCCATCTGTGAGGAAAAGAGATGATTATAAACGGCTAACCCTACTCAATTTTTAGGCCCCTCCCTTCACATTCTATTAGTAAGCCCAAGATGAGAGTTGAGAACCTTAGGATGAACACACACGTGTTGACTAGTTTATTCATAAAAAGAAAAAAAAAACCATGAAAACACATAATTAAATCTTATTACCAAGACAACTGTCTGTGGGCTTGGACTGAGCAAGCTCAATTTAAGAGATTCCATTTGTTTACACATAGGAATAACAACGGATGGGGCCAAAGCTTTTCTTGTTGGCACTTCATTACTTACCTACTCAGATAAATACACCTGGTATTAACCCCTTTTACCTTTTAACTATAAGTTGGGGATTCACCAGAATTGAACCTATTTTTAAGTCTTAAAGACAACCTTTTAATTTAGATTGGATTTCCTGATTCTAATTAAAACTTAATCATAGTAGTATTTTTTAATCATGCACATTCAGCCTTTAAACACTTAGAACCTGAACTTACCAGATCCTCCTCTAAAGTTACTTCCTGGTCCTGGTCCAAAATTTCCACCACCACCACGAGAATCCCCGAAACCGAAGTTGCCTATAATAAATGCCCTAATTAGAAGCAAGCACTGCCACAAATAAAAAGAAAGAAAAAACAGAATTAATGAAGTTACCTCCTCTTCCACTCCTAGAACTTTGAACCTCCTGCATTTCTTGTCTGGACAAAGCCTTCCTTACTTCTGCATTATGACCATTGATGGTATGATATTTCTGCACTGGAATGGGGGAAAAAAAAAAAATAACCACCAGACTCCATTAATCAGCACTGCAATAGTAAAGCAACACAGTAAACTTCACGTTTTAATTAAGATGTAGAGGTTAACATACCCAAAGTTTAATACACATTAAAAGCCATACCCTTACAGACACTTACACACAATTTTATCCACCGGATCATGGTCATCAAAAGTAACAAAGCCAAAGCCTCTTTTCTTTCCAGACTGCCTGTCCGTAATTATCTCAATGGTATCGATTTTTCCATACTCCTCAAAGTAATCTCTAAGGTGATGCTCCTCAGTATCTTCCTTAATTCCACCAACAAACAGCTTCTTCACAGTTACGTGAGCCCCTGGTTTTCCAGACTCCTAAAATGGTGGGGTTAGAAGAAAAGTCATCTTGACACAAGAAACCACAAGCATAATTCAAAGCATACCACATTTGTACCACATACGGCTTCTACCTTATGATAAAATACCAGGCAAAGGAAGTTTTTAAGAGCCCAGTCTTTTGAAAAATAAGTTAGCTTAAGGAGAAAAAGGTCCAGAAACCCAACACAGCTTTAATAAGGAAAAAAACTATTTCGAAAACCACACTCAGATCTTTCCCATGTTATGTTTTGCTTACCTCTCTTGCTACAGCACGTTTTGGCTCAACCACTCTCCCATCAATTGAATGAGGTCTTGCAGCCATGGCAGCATCAACCTCAGCCATGGACGAAAAGGTTACAAAACCAAATCCTCTTGATCTTTTGCTTGCAGGATCCCTCATTACCTTGAAAACCAAAGGGTAAACTTTAGCATTTTACCTTATTTTTGTTATTAAACTGCAACATGAATTACAGTAGTTTTACTACAAACGCTGGTTTAAGTTATTTTCTGCATGATTCATTCATTCAACGTAAAGCAAAAAGACCAGTGTCTCATTCAGAATTTCATAACTGACGTACCACACAGTCTGTAAGTTTTCCCCATTGCTCATAGTAGTTCCTCAAACTTTCTTCTGTGGTTTCAAAGCTTAAGCCACCAATAAAGAGTTTACGGAACTGTTCCTTTTCTCTCTGCAAAGGAAAACACCATTTCAATTTTTATTTACATTTTCTCTTCGTATGCAGGAAATTAAATTCTTAAATATGAGGTGACCTGCTGGCAGAGTACCTTTTTCCTCTCCAAAGGAACAGTTTCTAAAGTTTTCTGGGGGGAAAAAAAAAACTTACATCAAATTTAAACCATATGTTAAACTGCATATTAGTTGTGCTACACCAAAAAAATTGCCTCAGCTGAACTATACAAGTTTCAAAGTCATGAAATGCTTGATTTAAATCTACAACATTAAATTATCTTGAACATAGTTACTATAACTTAATTTTTTAAAAAAACTTTCTGAGGATAAAGGAACAAATCTATCCTGTAATTAAAGGGTTACTAAAGAATTCTAATAAATATTTTCATTCAAACCTATTGCTTAAAAACACAGTAGTTAGCTTTTACCCAATTTAGATTATTTTTTAAAATATAAAAAGTAACTCTTGGTTCCTTATGACCCAAAGTCTACCACTTATTTCAGGATTCAGTATCTGAAAAGTAAGAGATTTCTTTCCCCTTAACTGCCCCCTCTGGTGGCGATTCTAAGTTCTCTCAACCAAAAAAACCTAATAAATGTGATTAAGTTTCTCCATGTAATGACCGTCGATTAAGAGAAAATTTAAACATTCAAGATATACATAAATGACCTTAAAAATAGCCTCTTACTAACCATGACAAACTAATTTTTAAGACCAGCAGCACCTAAAGCTTAAAAAGTTGAACATACTGATTTTTTGGTGGGCACTCATTATTTAGGAAACAGTACAGAAAAATCTGAATTACTATTCAGCTAAGTGTACGTACAGTAAAACACATTCACCTGGAGTAAATTTTAAAAAGATAATTGATTCATTAAATACACTGAAAGCTCACTCTTACTGAACTTAAGTGGCCATCTGGTGTAAACACAGCACAAGACAAGTGACTCAAATTTTACAAAGGAAAAAAATCTGAGCTGAAATCTTTTATCATCTGCAAATCAGTAAGCAAATATGCTGCACTGAACAGCGCTTTCTTTCGGGAAGTTAAAAAAGAACGAATCAGCTAGGTAAACTACCTAACCAGGTAATTACCTAGTAAGGTAACTAGGTTTAAAAAATTAAAAATCCGTAACATAGGATAAGGTCATGACATCCAGAATCAACTGCTATGAATGCACAATGCAAACTAAAAAGGTCAAAAGTAATTTTTAATGCAAGAATTGTGTTCCTAGCAAGCAGTATTATTGCTCTAAACCCACAGTTCTATGGAGGCTCTCCCCTCCATGCGTATTCTCCCAAGTGCTCAAATATACAGTGGTAGGAACCAATTCGATTCAGCCAGATTTTTTTCCTGTATAGTTCAGTTTTCAGGATTCTGGAAATTTAAAAAGAAAAACTAAAATTATCAAACTAGCTCCTATAAGACATTCAAATAACAGTCTTTTAAAATGGTTACTTGGCAAGTTGATATCTGGATTTTCCAGCTAATTTCATCTATTCTAAATATCTGTACATAACGTTTCTCTAAACCCAAATAAGAGATACAGTACATCTACAAGTCTTACAAAGCACTAACAAAAAGCAAAAACTCATTACTTACCTCACATTTTCCAAACTTACCCGACGTCCACTATCGATTATAAGCAAAGTTATTTTATAAACGTGCTTAGGGTCAAAGAAAGTAATCAGATAGACCCCCTTCGCTTGAGCCCTTATGTTTATCAATGTAACGATCAACCATGATTGCAAACATAAATGAGAAAAGTGACAAATTTCAAATACATAGTGGCCCAGGCCTAAAACAATTTTGTACATAAATATACACGCATTGAAGGGCTGAGCCATGTTTTAACCACAGTACAACTAAAGATAAAAATCATTTTTTTCACCTCCTAAAAACTTCATCTACAAAGGATCCATAGTTTTGTTTTGCCCAGTAACGATTAAAATTCCCAATAAAAATGTTACTCAAAGTATGAATTTCTAAAATTTAAACGAAATCCTTCACGGCAATAAAGGATTCTGAGAAGAACATCCCTCCCCCTAAATAGCCTCCCATCCTCACTGCCACTCTCGTAGTCGGTACTAATTTAAAGGGTTCCAAGTTTTTTTTTCTTTCTAGTTTCCTGCGATTTGACTACCCTTTTAATCCCCGCAGACCGACATAAAACCGTTACCCAAAGAAACAATGGGAAAACATAAAATGGTTTCTTTACAATTTGGCTCGCGTCAACAGCGGCCCAACGCCCTAGGTCGTAATACCTCGTCTTAAACCGCGCCAGCAAGCCCTGGAGACCGCCCCCCCCCCGCCGCCCGCCCGCCCGCTCTTCTGTGTAGCTTCCGAACGCAATGGCGCCATTTCATCGAGGGAAAGGCAGAGCGCCTTTAATGAGGTGCGCAGGACTCTAAAGATCCAAGCTCACAAAACACTGCAAATCCACCTCGAAGCGGTATGAAAACAGCCCGAGAAGAAAGAAAAATAGTTAACCACGTCTATGCTTTGATAAAGAAATCAAACTAGTAGAATTTAGAGAGTTACAAGTGAAACGCTGCGAGAGAGGAGAGACATGAAAATGGCGGCCGCCAAATCCGGTTCCCGGGAGAGAGGGGGAGGGGAAGCTCCGCGGACTCGCTCACCGGGACCCGATGCCCGCCGAAACGCTCAACGCGGAGACGCCGGGGCCCCCAAATCAGCGTGCTTTAGAAAGGGAATAAGAATTCCCGCCTCCGCGCCCCACTTTTACTAACGCGGGGCTGCGTCCGCCATGTGGAAGTTCCCTTCCCCCACCCCCAGTACAGGGAAATGGCGCCGGGAGGCTGAGGGTGGGGAAGGTGTTTTGTACAGTCAAGCCTCTGCTATCGACCCTCTTAAAAATATCTCCAGACCAACCGCTACTGAGGCAGCCCGATTTCCTGCCGCTGTCCCACTGAGGCAGCTGGCCGACTTCCACTGAGGCGCCAACGGCCTCACCATGCCCTTTCCAATAACTCATTGATTTCAAACCCGTTACCTCCATCGCGGACTCAGTCGCTTCAGCCCGATTTCCCGCAGCCGAGCGAGATGAGAGAGATCTCCGCGGACGAACACGAACCGGACTCGTCCTGGCGCTGTAGTGAGAACTGCCACTGGTCGAGAAACAACACCGCTAGGAGCACCTCCACCCGGGACCCGGCGCTGCTGCTACTGCCGCTAGAGCCGCTGCCGCCGCTTTTCTAGAACCTTCCCCCGACCAACGCGTCTTCCTTACGTCAGGCCGTTGCGTAAACGTCCTAACCGCCGCCAATGGCGGGAACGCTCTACACCCTCCTTACGCCAAGTACGTACCCCTCCCCCACTTGTGGCCAATGACAGTGCTTGACGTCACTTGCGTAAATGGGATTAGTGAATTGCGGAAGGCTCGAGTCTTGCGTTTTACTTCCTTTCTGAATTAGGTACAGCCCCCGCCCTAGCGCAGGGCAGGTGAGAAACGGTCGCGCAGTTTGAAATAAACGCTGTTGGGAGGAGCTTAATCCACAGCCTGGAGGTCCAGCCCCCTCAACCCGGGAGGTGGTCCCTGAAGCTACGCCTTTGACAATTCTCTTAGTTCTCCCGCCATAAAAGTCTTTGTCGCCTTTCCCCTTCGTTTTCCCTCCCCAGCAGAGGACTAACTCTGCCCCTTCCGGAAACACCCAAAGCGGATTCTAGTCAACAAAATATTGTCTACGCTACACCAACCTAACCCTGGCCTTTGGGGCTGACCCTTCGGGGTCGAGAGAGGTGTTTCCAGCGAGTGACCCGCAAGGGGCACTCGTTTTTAGCTCCCAATTCCCTCCTCCCCTAGCGTTTAGAGGATCCCAACCCCAGGGGCGAGGAAGTGGGCGGAGTCGGGATTGGGCGCCAGCCGCTGCCGCTGCGAAGCAGGAAGGCATCCGCCGAGAAGACTCTCGTCACCGTCCTCGCCCCTCCTTCCCGCTCCCTCCCCTCAAGGGACCACCAGGCGCCACGCCGCGAACGGTAAGTACCGCAGTCGCCGCCTCCCTTCCCCCCTCGGGCTCCAGGTTCCCAGCGGGCGTGGCGCGCGGCGCCTCCCCCTGCCGGGCTCGCGCGCCCGCGGTCCCGCCCCTCGCGGCCGCCCACCGTGGGCGGTGCCACTGCCCCCACCCCCCGCCGGCGGCCCCGTGCGCAGCTCCCCCGCCGCCTCCCCCTCCCCCTCCGATGTGGCTGGAGCTTGAAGCGCGCAGGGCCGGAGACGCCGTAGACCCGCGACCCGGAGCACCTCAGAGGCGGTGAAGTCGGTGGCTTTTTTAATCTCTCGCTCTCATTCGGTGGTGGTGGTTAAGATACGACATGCGCCCCGGGCCCCCCCTTTCCCCACTTCCCGCCCCTCTCCGCCCGACCCCGCGATGGGAGCTGCAGGCAGGAGCGGAGGGTCGAGTGGAGGCACCGCGGCTGGCGTGGCGCTGGGCCGGCGCTTTTAGTTAGTTAGGCGGACGGCTCTGTCTTCGAGAGGGTGGAGAGCTGTGGCTACAGCTGCTTTATTTCTAGACAAAGCGCATTTCCTTCCCCCTCCCCCATCCCCGTTCAAGATGAGGGGCCGTCCTCCACGCGGGGTGGGTCGGAGAGTTGGGCCTCCAGGAAGGGCGCTGCACCTTCCCGCATCCGCGAGGCCTGGTGGTGAGCGCGGCCCGCTGTCCCAGGGCTGCGGCTTGCGCTCCGTTACGTGGCCACCGCCGGGGTTTGGCGCGGGCCGTGTGGCGCAGTGCCCTTGAGCTCCCGCGCCGCGGCCTTTGTTTCTCCCAGCGGATGCGCTGACCACGAGGCCCGCGCTCCCGGGTGGGGGGCGGGCGCTTAGGCCTCACGATTAAGGCAAGACAGGCCTGGGGCTTAGGAAGAGCGGATATATATAAGAGATGGTTTAAGTGTCACGAAATGGGGCTGGAGCATCTCGGTGTGTTTTTCCTTACTGATTGGTAAGGGAGAAGGTTTCTGAAAAGAGATCAAGTTAGGATTATATAGGAGCCTCTTTAAACGTTCGGAGGTATAGAGAAAAAATTCATGTTTACCGCTGTGAGTTTGGGTAATTGTGCGTGATTATGAATCAAAAAGTTTGTCCTTTTTAAAGATGTTGAACATTGAATTTATTATAAATGAGATTTAGATAGGAAAAAATATTTGTCCACTATTTTTCGCCATGTAAAGCTGTCTCAGGTATCAGGGTCCCCAGTAAGGTCTTTCTAGACTCACTTGGTTAAAAACACCGGTGTACGTACTTAGGCATGGCCTGTCACTAATAGTTTAGGCAGGAGCTCACATCTGCTTTTCCAGATTAGTATAGACGTTTGAAAAGTGCACTATCTACCTGGGGGTTGGAATACAAACAAAACTTGTATTTAGCTACCTTTTTTGTGTCATGCAAACTTCTTTTTAACTGTCATGCATTTTTCTAGTAATAGCTCTTCAAGTCTGCAATAAAAAATGGCCTCCAATAAAACTACATTGGTAAGTTAATGAAAACCTAAAATATATAAGGATTTAACTCAAGTTTTTTCCCCCCGAAATTATAACTTTGCATCTCTGTGGTTGAGAAATTTACATTTGTATGTTTTTTTTAGCTCTCCCAGTATTATATGGGGGGAAAATTTAGGACAACAATGAAAACATTACATTGAGATACTTACTGACTTGGCTTAACAGTGTCTTAAACCTAATCTTAGGACAACGCAGTATGGATTTTGCTGAGTATTTTATTTTTATCTTCAGATAAAAATGCACAAATTTACGTAACAGGGAAAGAATGTTGGGTAAACAAAGTAGTAAAGTCCTTGTTGGTTGGCATAATATTCCTTGAATCTACTGAGTTCTAGTGAAGTCAAACATTTTTGTCAATGCCCAGTTTAGAGAACAGGTACCTTGTACACCTTGGAGTGGAGCAAAAGTTATTGAATCTTTCAAATTACTTTGGTCAGTTTGTCCTACTTTAAACGTGCTTACTCAAATACAGAAGAATCTTAAGTTTAAAACATCAGTCTTTTGTTTTTTAACCACGAGGTGAACAAAATCACAAATATGATCAGGAAGGAGAGACAGCTAGATTTTTCTGCATCTTTGAGTGACTAATTTTTTTCTGTCCAGTGGTTTCTTAAACCCAAAGTTAGCATTCTTAGGCTTCCTAACAAGTTATACAAATGTGTAAAGACATGTATATGCAGCCATGTCAAGTTATAAGCTTAAAGAACAATGGAATATTTATGTAAAAATACAGAATTCACAGATGGTTCCCACAGTATTTCATTCTAACACATTGTGTTAATCTTAAGTACATAAAGGTGAGTGTTAACATCTAAGTAAAGCAGAGTATTTGGTTTTGGTCTGTATATTCTCCCTTTGGGTTTCACACTGAAAAAGGGCAAGTTGGTGATTTTTAATTTGAGCCATCATTAGATTTACATTAAATCAAGTGCCTTGGAAAATGATTGTGATATGAAATGTAAAGCCTGTCTGGTGAGTCTGTGGTACAGATGATTCCTGTACACTGCATTGTATAGGTCAAAGCCATCAATGGGAAAAGCACAAAGTGTCTTTCATGTCCCCTCAAGATTGAGCTGTCCTTCAGATTCCATAATCATTAAACCAAAATGTAGATAATTGACTTTACAGTTACCTGTATCCTCCTCCAAGTGTTAGATGGGAAAGGAATTAGCTGTCCATGAGGCTTTGAGGATGAATATAGATACAGAAGGCAGGCAGATGCTCCCATTAAAATTAAACTGGCTTTTGCAAGCAAATTGGCAGTCTTCCTTGTCTGTTTTTATTGGTATTTGTATTTTCTTATATTGAAAAGGATCACAGATTGACCAATTCAAAAGTTTATCTTAGTGTGCATCCTTTTTATTTTTGACATCCTCTTTATTTTGTTAGCCTCCTCCCTTTGTGGACAGTAGGTGTTTTGTTTTTATTTAGGATTGGTATCTAATAAATGTTGTCTGTTGTAATTTCTCTTTGCTCTTCTCACTGTCATTCTTACCTTCAAGAAGCAGAAAAACCTGTTTGACTAGGCCTAGTACTCTCAAGTATTTTGACTTAGAATAGTAAGGCCTGACTTGGAAATGGTATCTAACAAAATCAGATGTTTGCTGCATTTTTTAAAATTCCAGGGGATTTTTATTTCCCGTGTGTGTGTACACCTATATGCTTTCATGGCTTAAAATATCCTTTTGCAGTCTTGAGATGTTGCTGTTATTTCTTCTGCTTGCATGCTGTGGGGTAGCTTTCATGACTGGGCAGTTGAGTTTTATTTTTTAATAGCACCGTTTTAAGATAAAAGTATTTTAAAATGCACCTTACATTAGGAATTTTTCCACCCTTAATACCTTCTAATTAGCCATTTCAGGTTTTTAAAACTTTACCTGTTTTCAGTCCTCCCTAAATGAATCTGTTTGAGTTACTAGAAATAGCTGCTTGAGGTTGGTCTCCTGCTTCTCTTAAATAGCGTTATACTAAAAAAGAGCAAACACCTCTTTGAAATGAATTATATTGGTTACCAACTTAAGACTCTTTCTCTTGAGAAAGCAGGAAAGAAGGATTTTTTTTTTTTTTACATTAAAGAATTAAACTACCTTTGGCATTTTGGCCTCTTTAAGTGACAGTATTATAGGTTTGTTCTAAGTGGCCATTAGCTACAGGGATTATGGAAAAATAATCCTGTCCTTTTTAAACCTTCTTGTGGTCTCCATGGTTGACCCTGCAGTTGATATCAGAATTCTGAACCATGTTTTCATTCTGTAGTTAACTTTTTTCTATATCGTTGAGGCTTTTAACAATAATGTTTGAATTGGGAAAGAGGGTCTTACTGTCTGGCTACAGTTTCAACAGGTCTGTAAATACTACTTACTCTCTTCTCTGTATTGTCCTCTGACACTGTATATGTGGGTGGTTGTTGCTGTGTTATGGTTGAAATGAGTGAAATCTCTAATAAACTTAGTCTTATAGACTACTTAGAGATAGGACTGGGAAAAGGTAATTATTTTCCAGTTAGTGTTTTTGATTATATCATTTTGGTAAAGAGTGGTGGGTCATAAGTTTGAATTAAGTCAGCGGAATAAAGCGCATTCCTTTATTGTCTGTTGGCTTTTTATCTTTTCAGAAGATGTCTGTCCTGGGATACAGAAGTCAAAGCTTGTGTCAAGTATAACAATATAAGCAATTTAGCCTTTAAAACGTACTCAAAATTCAACAGGAATGTGTTTCTTAATTTCCTTTTTGTTTTATTTTAGCAAAAAATGGGAAAGAAACAGAATGGGAAGAGTAAAAAGGTTGAAGAGGCAGAGCCTGAAGAATTTGTGGTGGAAAAAGTACTGGATCGACGTGTAGTAAATGGGAAAGTGGAATATTTCCTGAAGTGGAAGGGATTTACAGAGTAAGAAACCTCCGTGCTTGTTTATCATATATTTAGCTGCAGTGAGGTAGCTTTAAAATTTGTTTTTAGTCTCGCTCTTTTTCCCAGAGATCTCTTTAAAAACATTTTTAATTTTAAGGTATGTTATTTGAAGTCAGTTTAAAAAGAGCCAAGTCCTTTGTCTACAGTTGAAATCAAGCAAATTAGAGACCCATTTATTACCCTGGGGAGTCAAGTTTGTAAAATTGTCGATTGTAGTTTACTATATGGTACATTTTAATGTAGTTAGATACTGTACTAACTGGAATATCTAATCTACGTTGTTTCACTCCATACAGAGGACACTGGAAAACATTGAAGCTGTACAATACAGACTAATGGGTCTTAATAAGAAGTACTCATCATAATCTAGGTCTTATACTAGGTTTATTGTATCCTAATGTCTAAAAAGTAAAGCCTGGGCATTTTTCAAGCTCACTGGTTCCTTGTGTTCCTCCTTACAAATTGCTCTCATGATTACTCTTTCTGTTAGCTGTTTTATGAGTGACTTAAACATAGAGAAATTATGTATTCTTAACACTTGCGTTTATTGTGCTGATCTACTTGGATTCTTCTACCTGACACCACAAAAACAGGGAGCAAAGCTCCATAGGCAGTGACAATTAAAAATGGATAGGTTGACATCAACAGTCTCCTGAGCATGGGACATATGGTAGTCCAGTGATGAGGCTTCAAATGTCTATTATCTACTACTTCCTCCACTGTTCACAAATCAAAGCCACCTCCATAGAAATTTGGGGATTACGAATTGAATGGAAGATTTATGTTTCCCTATTTTATCCTTCAGTATTGGTAGTTAAGCCTAAGTATATATCATAAGTGCATAATTTAACCACTAAAAAATTTCCTGCAGATAGCAGAACCAAGCAAAGTAAGTCTGTGAGCTATTTTAAAGTTAGATTTAACTAGTTTGCTAGAGTTGATTACCTTCAAATGGTTAACTTTTTAAAAAAATCCCATGAGATATTAAAAGCTGTTTGTCTTTTATGTTCTACCCATCAAAACATTAGGAAATGGACTCTTCTCTTCCAAAACTTAAGGCCACTAGTATGATTGAGACCTTGCTCTGTGCGGTATAATGTATCATCAGGTAATGTAGAAGACTGTGACGAATATAATACAGGATAGAGACTCGTACATCGTCTTCCACCCACTAATTTAGGTTTGCCGATTTTGGAGTCTCAGGATATCAGCAGACCAAGTTGTTAAGTACCAGAGGTTAATAGCACCTTTCCCAGCATCCTTAAAATGATTAGTTTCTTTTCATCTAGTTCTATAAAGTCTTTTTGGGCCAGAGCACAGAAAGTTAGCTAGACAGTTACTGTGTAGGATGATCTTACTTTCACATTTGTTGATGAATACTCATTTTCTTTACAGCCCTTCTGAAAAATACATGGAAATGGTCATCTCAGTCTTATATCGGGGTCGGAAATCTTTTTTCCCCAAAGTGCCATATAGTAACTGTTTCCGGCTTTGTGGGCCATAGGTCTCTGTCTCTACAGCATCTCTGCATATGAAGTGCAAAAGCAGAAATAGATAATATGTTAAATGAGCATGAATGTGTTCCAGTAACAGTTTATGGGCCCTGAAATTCAAATTTCATTTTGTTTTTATTTTGAAATATTTTTCTAATCATTTAAAAATGTAAAAAAAACATTTTCAGTTTGTAGGCCATAAAAATGCTATATTTGGCTTCTGCTTGGCCCACTCCTGCTTTATATCATTTCCCAGTTTGAACACCCAGCAAAAACTGAAATCATGTAACATTTGAGAATGCCTCGATCGTTGTTTTAAAACACCATAGTGGAGGTCCCAACCCTAGCCATGATATGATATAGTACTTCAAGTTGGGAATTAGGAATTTGCGTTTTTTAAAAGCTCTTTGAGAAAAATTCTGAAGTAATTGTGAGACTTGGAGAAATATTAGCTTCAATTACAGTGTTGGAATGAGGCTCATTTAATTTGAAGGTAAAAATAGCAGATTGCCCACTTAATTGGGGCTGTGAAAGCAGACACAAAAGGAAGTCTAGGCAGTTTCTCAAAAGAATGTAGAGGAAATGGAAGAAATGATTAGTATCTGCAGTACAGAGGACATTTTTTTTTCAGGTATCCGTTAAATGGACCCAGATGATGGTGATGAACCGTGTTTAATTGAATCAGCTTTTCTCCTTTTTTCCCTTTTTTTGTCCCTGAACACAGTGCTGACAATACTTGGGAACCTGAAGAAAATTTGGATTGTCCAGAGTTAATTGAAGCATTTCTTAATTCTCAAAAAGCTGGTAAAGAAAAAGATGGTACAAAAAGAAAATCTTTATCTGACAGCGAATCTGATGATAGCAAATCAAAGAAGAAAAGAGATGCTGTAAGTATAAAACATTGCACACCAGAATATCTTTTTGTAAAAGGTTGATGGTTTGATTTTTAAGTGCTTTTAAGATATTTTTTAAAATTCAGATATTTTTAAAATACCATGAAGAAGCCTTTTATAAATGTTTAATGTGTAGGACAAAAAGGATATGCATGGTATAGCCTACACTGTGCTTATATCACTTAAATTAAAATGTTCTAGTGTTATTAGTTTCTTGGATTTGATCCCTTATCAAATCAATTACCTATGATCCAGGGGTAACAATCTTAAATACAAACAATACTAATTGGATCATTGAAAGACTTTATAGTGAAAACAATCCAAATGGTACATCTCATTATAGTTCATTAATGGCATTGACCACCAGAAAGTAGTTTTGCTTGCAATCTCTGTATTGCCAAACAGTACTTTGATTTTGAAATATATAATCTTTGATAATAGAAATTGCTATATATTTTTTGTTTTGGTTTTTGTCGAGACAGGGTTTTACACTGTTGCCCAGCCTGGTGGCCCAATTGTAGCTCCCTGTACCTTGAGTTCCTGGGCTCAGGCAATCCTCCTGCCTCAGCATCCCAAGTAGCTGGGGCTACAGGTGTGCATCGCTGCACCTGGCTTTTTTTTTTTTTTCTTTTTAAATTTTTAGTAGAGACAGGGTCTCAGTGCTGTATGTTTTATTGACATGAATTGAGCCATTTGATTCATTCATTGCACATATACTTTGGTCCAGTCTTTGCTTCACTAATGTCTCTGTGGCTTTGGGCAAGTCAGGTAACTTCTTCCATCCTCAAGTGGAATTATATTTGCCCTGCCTAGTAGCCTAGTATGGCAATTTCAAGAAAGGTCTTGGTGCTGAATTAGTTTCTAGGCTCAGGCACTAGGCATACGATGCTGATTAATTGGTAAGAACTTTGGATTTGAAATTCAGTCATTTGAACCAGATGCCAGGAACTTTGCAGATAATCTGTGAAATCTTCATGGTAACTCTATTAAGGTTATAGGTCTGATCCTGTTTTACAGGTGAGAAAACAAGAGTTGGCTGCTGCTAACTTGGTTCTGAAATGAAATCACATGCCCAACAGAAGCACAACTTTAATGACAATACTTAGCACATAAATCGATTTGAGTCCTACCATGTGCCAACCAGTGTTCTGAGTAATTTAATTTATATTTTATATGCTATGAAATATCTATGAGATAGAGACTATAAATTATTTCTGTTTTATCATGAATGAACCTGAGCTGCAAAGAGGTTAACTTACCCAAAGCCACACAGCTCATAAACAGAGATAGAGCCGTTATTCTAACCCTTTATATTTATAAACAGATTTCAGGCCGGTTACAGTAGTAGCTCACGCTTGTAATCCTAACACTTTGGGAGGTTGAAGGCGGGAGGATCACTTGAGACCAGGAGTTTGAGACCAGCCTGGCCTATATTGATAGCAAGACCTTCATCTCCACAAAAAATTTAAAAATTAGCCAGGTGTGGTGGCATGTGCCTATAGTCTTAGCTACTCGGGAGGCTGAGGCAGGAGGAAAGTTAAGAAGAGTGGCATTTTACATTTTTAGAAACCTCTTCAATGTCTGGCTTAACAGAAGGCAGCTCTACTTGACACATTTGATTGTTGTGGTGTGTTGTTTTGGTGGAGGTATATGAAGACCATCCAAGGTCATGAATACATAAAAAGAGGGAACCTTGCAGAACCCCCTCCCAAAAAGGTCTCAGGGACCCCGAGAGGTTCTCACACTTCACTTCAAGAACCACTGGTTTATGCTAAGTACTTCATAAGGTTTGTTACAATACAGACCAATTGCAATACTAGTTAGTCTGAGTTTTAAAATTTTTACTCTTTGTATTTTGTTTATGCTTTTAAAATAGGTGGATAATTTAGACTAATTCCCAAAATTTATTTGAAATACTAACGTGCAAGAGTTTATAATTATTAGTTACCGTTACCAGAAATAAAGGAATTTATTTTTTCTTGTATGCACACAGTTCCACCCTTAATGTCTTTAGATTAAGAAAGTTTTTTGTCTCTTTTCTTGGCTTTTGATTCAGAATGTTTTTAAGTATTCTACATTGGCTATCAGATATCCAGATTTGTTTTTTCTGGTTTTAAAATTAATGGAAATTACTACATACTTTAATATGAAATATGGGCTCTTGCTCTAGTCATTTGTTTCACTTTTGGAAGCTGTTTGTTTAAAAGCTGTGTATCATGAAACCAAATTAGTAGTTAATGTCCTTAGTTTGCTGTATGGAAACATGTATGTGAATAATCACTCAACCTCTCCTAAATAGGCTGACAAACCAAGAGGCTTTGCCAGAGGTCTTGATCCTGAAAGAATAATTGGTGCCACGGATAGCAGTGGAGAATTAATGTTTCTTATGAAATGGTAAGTATACAGGTGTTATATTTTAAAGATTAGACATATTTATAAATTTATCTAGGAAAGGTTTTATAGTTTCCATCATTAGGTAGAAAGTAATTATCTGCTGAAAGGATGATTCTGGTTACTTTTGATTATGACACAAGTGTTCGCAAACTATGGCTTGCTTTGGAAAATTAAGTTTATTGGAACGTAGCCACAACTAACATATAACCCCCAAAACACTTAAATACCTTCTGATTATATTATTCTTAAATGAATGGTTGTCAGTTGACATAGCAATTCAGATTTTTAACTGGATTTTTTTCCCCTCACAACAGGAAAGATTCAGATGAGGCAGATTTGGTGCTGGCAAAAGAGGCAAATATGAAGTGTCCTCAAATTGTAATTGCTTTTTATGAAGAGAGACTAACTTGGCATTCTTGTCCAGAAGATGAAGCTCAATAATTGTTTGCAGTGCTTTTTATATATATTTATATATATATATAAAATCTGGGTCTCAGTTTTTGATTTACTAGTGTGAAGAAATAACTACATCTAATAAATCAAGTTTGATACATTTGTTTTGAAAGTAGTGTTGAGAGAGTTGTTGGGGAGGGTTGCATCAATAGCACTGGTTACTTTGAACAAATAAAAGCTTTCTGTAGTTGCTTCCTTTATCAGAAAAGAACATATGATACCATGGTATATTATTTCCTCTGCACTAGAGAACAGCTTTTCTAAATGCTAGGGGAAATTTCCATAGCCATTATTCAATCAGAACTTGTGTTTAACTCATGCCTAAAGACCATTCTGCGTTTTTTAAATTTGTTTGTGTGTATGCGTAAAATGCATATGTAAATGATTCTCTTTGTTTTTAAACATTCACCAAAACAAAAATCACGGGTAAGATGCTATCATTCTGAGCAACCTAAGAATTGAAAATTTTCCTGAAGCCATAACATTTCAAACTAAATAGTTGGTTCATAAATAATTGGATAATTTAAAGGCAGCCATATCAGAATCCGTATCTACGTGTATATTCATATAAATAAACATTGTGTTTACAAAATTCCTTAAAGGAAAAGCTTTATCGCTACCAACAATCACCCCACCCAGATGAGGAAACTACACAAATTCTGATGTCTTCTAATACAGTAAACAAAACTAGTTAAATGGACATTAAAGATTCCCCTAATAAGCAATTCTTTTACAAAAACTTGAAATCCTTGTGCTGCATTGACTAAAAGTTCATGATTAATGGAGTATCTGAGGCTTGGCTCATGGAAACTTAACCCGATGGTTAGAAATGTTGGCAGTTTCAGACCTGTTGCATAAATGGGTAAACAAACTTTGTAATCTAAACTATTGACCTGCATGTTTTTTCCTTACCCCAACTCATTTCTTACATGTAGGCTCAATATTTTCAGTATTTGGGTTACTGGTTCTGCAGAAGCCAGGAAAAACAGCCTTGTAGTAATCAAAATGTTATCCAACTGTATATTGTTTACTTTATTGTAAATACTGGTGAACAGTGGTCAATAAATAGTTTTATATTCCTTTATGCGATTAGACTTTTTTCTTTATCCAATTGCCTTTATGGTGGGAGTAGAAATGCCCCCACACATGTACTTTATTGAATTATCTTCATGTTTATAAATTGGATGATACCACTAAGGCATTAGAGTACGTAGCCTAGATTCTTTTAGCTTATGAATTTGAAACTTAAACTAGAATATGTATTGCCACAGGAATATTTCTAGTGGGGAGATAAAAATTAGTTTCATTTGATCCCTAGGGGAAATTTACCTCAATTAAGTAAAATTAAATATTTTGGTAGGGCTGATTCTATTGATAGAAACATTTCTACTGATTTCTGTAATCCATACAGCAAGAGGGAAATGATACCTGTGCTGTTTATTTAAGTATCTCCTTACGGACCTACCACTGCTCAACAGTGGGTTCACAGATGATACAGAACTTTATATCAGTCAGCAGTTGATTGCCCTACATTAAATTTTAGTAAGGGTATTTCTGGAAACAGTGTTGTCCATGTATTACTTTTGTTTTCTCGGGTGTTATGTTAATTTCGTGTTGGTGCTGTGACTAACTACCACGAATTTAATGACTTAGAACAGCACAAATTTATTTTCCTACCAGTTCTGGAGGATTTAGTGCAGTCAGAAGTGCAGTCTCACAGGGCTAAAGTCAAGGAATCAGCAGGGTGGTTCCTTCTGCAGGCTTTGATGGCAGAATCCATTTCCTTGTCTTTTTCCATTTCTAGAGGCGGTCTGCATTCTTCGGCTCCTGACCCCTTCCGTCTTCAGAACCAGCAAGCAGTATAGCATCTAACATTCTGTCTCTGCCTTCCTCCCTCCTCTCTTCTATCACTCCCGTCTACCACAGGTGTATTATGGAAAGATTCAGCCAAACAATTTTTTTGGTTTCTTGAATTCCTGAATCCTTGATTTCAAACTGAAGAAAAAAAACCTGTTTTCCCTTCATTTCTACCCTCTAATGTCTAATTGTATGAGAAAAATATGCTGCTTGTAACAACTCAAATGCTACCAAAGTAAAGCCACATCATTTGTCTCTTCCCCCCTCAAACCCAAAGTAGTTTAGTTGAATGTACATTTCTTTATCTCTGCTTATACTTTATACATTTTTAATACTGTTGTTTTTGATGAAAGTATATATAATTTCTCACCAAACGGTTATCTTGGGCCCATCTTACCTAGTAAATATTAATGTGTTACAATTTATCTTCCTATCCTGTAATGGCATACCTGCTAGCCACTCCAGCCAAATTGCTTGGGTTAGAGTCTGCTATTAGTTCTTTGATCTTGAAGAAATTAATATACTTCACCTCTCTGCCTTAGTTTCCTCATCTCTGAGAGACCATTCTTCAGGGACTGCTGGAAGGATGAAATGTAAGCATGTGAGACACTTATAATAGTGCCTTGTATTTATTTAGTAATCATGATTTGTTTATGTATTTTTAATAGGGATATAGGCTATCATATGGCAGGTCCCCAGTTTAACCAATTGCTGGGTATGAGTAATTAGGTTATTGGTAGTATCTTGCTGTTAATGTAGTGAGCATTCTTATGTATACTAATAATTAGTAGATATAGATGGATTGTCAGAAGTCATTCATGAAATCAAACTTGCACTGATTTACTCTTCAATCAATAGGCAATTACTCCATATCCTCACTAGTACTACAATTAACAGTATTGATTTTACTAATTTTTAGCCAATCTGATGGCATCTTGTTTAATTTGCATATTTGATATTTTTGTTGAGCATTCTTTTCATGTTTAACAACTATTTGCATTTCCTCATCTGTAAATTACAGCAATGTGCTACATAACATTTTGGTCAATAATGGACCACATATGATGGTCCTATGAGATTATAATACCATATCTTTACTGCACCTTTTCTGTTTAGATACACAAATACTTAAACCATTGTGTGACAGTTGCCTATAGTATTTAGTATAGTGACATACTGTACAGTTCCTATAGCCTAAGACATATATATATCTCTCTCAATATGTAGTCTAGGTATGGAGTAGGCTATACCATCTAGGTTAGTCTAAGTACACGACAGTGTTCTCACAACAACAAAATTGCCTAAGATGTATTTCTCGGAACATATGCCTGGCGTTAAATGATGCACGATTTAATTGCCGATTTTACAATTTTTCAAAAAATTTTTGCGAGTTCTTTTATGCTAAAGATACTAACATAAGTTTCAAAAATTTCCTCCCAGTGTTTGTATTTTAACACTGTTTATATCTTTTTGATGTACCAAATTTTTTTATGTGGTCAACTCATCAGTCTGTGTCTTCTGGATTTCCTGTCTCATTTAAAAATACCTCTCCATCCTGAGATTGAAGTTATACAAATATCTTAAATTTTCTTGTTTTCATTGAGTTGCTTTTTATAGTCAGGTTTTTAATCTGTCTGAGATTTCATTGGCTGTTATGATGAATGATTCTGATTTTTGTTTTCCAGTATGGACAATCAGTACCTTTGCTGAAGAAGTCAGATATGTAGATAGCAAAGTTTCCCAAATACTATGGATCAAAGAAAATCATTAGGCTACTGCAGAAAAACTTGGTCAATAGATTAAACTGAAGCTTTTCTTTTTTATAAAGGATTTGGAATCTGCTCAGATGCCTGGAGAAGTATTGCTTGGTTTCACAAGATCCCCGAGTTTAATACTCTTGAGAACAAAAGCCACTTTCAGAACCTCTGAAATGTTCACAGTGTGATCCTTCACTACTTTTCCCCTGCCTGTGCTTTCCTTTTTGTAATTGAAAAAAAAAAAAATCTCGTATCTTATTTATAAATAAGCCAGAGATGTGGTTCTTGGTAATTCTGACTGGACCTGCCAACAGCCTGGTTTTAAAAGGTTCATTATTGGTAGATACTGCACAGGGTGCTTGCAGTAGTAACTACCACGGACAGTAGTCAAAGATAAAGATTGGGGGCAAGTAACCAGGCATGATGGCTCACGCCTGTAATCCCAGAACTTTGGGATGCTGAGGTGGGAGGATCACTTGAGGCCAAGAGTTCGAGACCAGTTTGGGTAACAGAGAGAGACCCTGTCTCTATTAAAAAAAAAAAAAAAAAATGAAAGTGTTACTTCAAGGTAACTTAAAATATTAAAATATTATCCCTGTCCTTTCAAAACTTTGAACCTTAACTAGGCAATGAAGATAGATATTAGAAAGGAAAATGTGAGGAAATCATCGGTTTGAGCTTGATCCTTAGTAGATCTTTTTTCCTATTTCTGTCACACAAAGAGCAGCTCAGGTTTTTTTGTCTTAACCGCTCTACCCTCAGGTTCCAAGCTGTGCCCATTGTATGGCTGTATCGCCCCACAAGACTAAGAAAGAAAAGTTTTTAATTTTACTTTTCCAATTTCTGTGTATAACCCAGGCTGCAGACTGGTACTGGTCTGTGGCCTGTTAGGAACCAGGCCAGTAGAAGGTGAGTGGCAGGAGAGCCAGCGAAGCTTTATCTGTATTTGCAGCCGCTCCCCAGCACTAGCATCACCTCCTCAGCTCCACTTCAGATCGTCAGATCCCTCCCATGCCGAGTTTACAGTAGGGTTTGTGCTCCCTGTAAGCATCTAATGCCTGATGATCTGAGATGGTTATGCTAGTGCTGGGGAGCAGCTGCAAATACAGATTATCATTAGCAGAGGGGTTTCACTGTGCAGAGACCACAATAAATCAATTGCTTGCAGACTCATGTCAAAACCCTATCAGTGAGCGGCAAGTGACAATATAATAACAGAAATACAGTGCACGATAAATGTAATGTGCTTGAATCATCCCTAAACCTTCCCCCATCTCCCCAGCATCCCATGGAAAAATTGTCTTCCATGACATCAGTCACTGGTGCCAAAAAGGTTGGGGACTGCTGTTTAACAGGTAAAGCAGAAAGGCTGTCTTCCCTTATATTTGATCCTTACAGTAGTCATTCTTTTTGTTTTATTAAGCCAATATGAAAATTGGTTATCAAGCAGAAGGGTATCTCTAATATGAAGTCGAATGTGAATATTTAGTGTGTATTTATGTGTCACCTATATAATACGTAGATCCTTTTATCCTTTGTTGAATAAATGAATTTGTACCTTGAATATTCACTGAATAAGGGGAGCAATTTTAATAAAGCTCCAATAGTCAGTGTGATATAATCAAGGAAGGTATAGTAGGTGCTGATCTATCTTGATAATACTTCATAGTATTATCTTAGTCCCGCCTCTGAAGGTAGTATCTTTATAGATACATGACAATCGCATATCTCCTAATAGAGGATAATTAGGGAAGGGAGATTTTGAGTTGGTTTGGGGTTTTTTGGTGTGGTTTGTGAGTTCTAAATTTATATTAATATTAGTTTCCACTAATACATTGCTTTGAACTTAGTTACGGTGAAAGCAGATTTGTGCAAGCGATCACATAGCAGCAGTCCCCAACCTTTTTGGCATCAGGGACTGGTTTCATGGAAGATAATTTTTCCACAGACCAGGCAGTGGTGGTGGTGGTTGTGGGCTTGGGGGGATGGTTTCAGGATGATTCAAGCACATTACATTTATTGTGCACTTTATTTCTATTATTATAATGTATAATTAAATAATTATACAACTCACCATAAAGCAGAATCAGTGGGAGCCCTGAGCTTGTTTTCCTGCAACTAGACAGTCCCATCTGGGGGTGATGGGAGACAGTGACACCCAAAGTGTGTTGCTTATGTCCAGTCTACTCCATAATCTTGGTTGCTGTCACTGCGGAAAACCCTGCTTCACGAAGATAAGATGTTGGAAATGGAAGCAGGCTTTTCAGTGCTTTTGTGGCAATCTCAGAATATTCTGCCTTGACTTTAATCCAGAATGGATAAAGTTTGGAAATTGTCTCAAACATACATACTTTTAAGGCCACTGTCATTTGTGATCTCAAGCAGTTGATCCTTCTAGCACAAAGCCAATTCACCTGGCTTATTCACAAATGGGTCTCGAACCCATTCTTTTCAAGTTCAGGGGTCTTTTGTGGTTGGGAAGTAATGCTCAAACTTCTTCTGAAAGCTGACATAGGTGATCTTGCACCAGCTGGTAGAAAGAAGGCCCTGCCTGGCTCAGTCTCTTTCAAAATCTCTGCTAATGTTTGAAACATCTAAAAAGATCCCAATGTTCACTCATCACCCCCATAATTCCAGATTGGCTTTGAATGCAGCCACTTTATCTGCTGATTTGAACACAGTTGTCATTCTCCCTGAGGTGAAAAATTGAGTTCATTGAGCAGGTTGAATATGTCACACAAGTAAGCAAGTTTTGCGACCCACTCTATGTCACTGAAATGTACTGCCAGTGGTGACTATTTTTCTAAAAGAAATCTCTGGAGTGGCTCTCCTAAGTCAAAAGCTGGCCAGGGATCTACCTTTAGAAAGCCATCTCACTTCTGTGTATGAGAGAAGACGTGTGCACTGCGTCCATATCCTCGCAGAGCTGCACGAACAGACGTGACTTAAGGGCATGTACAGGGCATGTACGTTAATGTAGTTAGATAATTATCACATCCTGCAAAATGTCATTTAGTTGAGGTGAAATTTTTCAGCTAGCCAACATTTCTCTATGGATGACACAGTGCGTAGACTCACATTCAGAAGTGACCTCTTTGACCCGAGTAGTGAAACCAGAAAGCCGTCCAGTCATGGCAGCTGCTCCATCCATACATACACTGACACAAAATAACCAGTTTTCCTAATACGTAATCATTCAAAGACTTGAGTGATTCTGCAGCTGTGGTGTTGGTTGGCAACCAAAGTGCACATAACACATCCTCATGCACGTCCTCCTGAAAAATATCTGGCACAAAAACAAGCATTGTTGCCTTGTCGTCAACATTGGTAGACTCGTCAACCTGGATTGCGTACCACAGTGAATCATTAATCCTCTCTAACAATTGTCCCTGAATATCCTCTGCTATTTCATCAATTCATCTATTTATGGTATTGGCCGAAAGAGAAACACATGCCACCTTTTGAACTACAGCTTCTCCTAAAAGTTCATGGCAAATGTCCTTAGCAGCCAGCAGGATCAACACTTCACCAATAGTAGAGGGCTTCTTAGCTTTAGCAATGTGGTCGGCCACTAAGAATGATACTTCTCAGTGCAGACACATTTGACGAGGTGGTGGCCTTCAATAATTGCTTCTGTTCTTTGTGTTCACGTGTTTTTCTTTTGAAAAACTCCAAAGGCTTCTCTTTTAATGCAGGAAGCTTGGTCTCCATGTGGCAAAGTAGTTTTTAAGATTTCATGGCTTTGTTAGATATTTGGTCGCCACGTGTTATACAAAGAGGGCTTGGAGAATGTGAATCACCTGTTGCAATGAACCCGTTATTTAAGTTGGACTCTTGGTATTTTCTTGTAAATGCAGCTTTCATTTTGTTGGCAGTTTTAGAGTCTTTAGCTGTCTCATCCCTGGGTCTTTCTGCCTTTTCAAAGAAGCTCTCCAGCAACATTTGTTTTTTACTCATTTTTGCTAGGGTTAGCTAGTGGGCTTAACAAAATCGACTGAGACAAGTGCACAGTGTGGGAGAGAGGCCTGGATGGAAGTGGTAAATAAAATGGGTGGGCCATGTGCGGACTGAAATAAGCGTTGGTTTCTGACTTAAAGCCTGCCACCAGATGTAGCTGTATAGTTGAAGTACATCAACTCGCTTACCACTGTAAAGCCTGCCACCAGATGCGCTTAATTGTTACTTGCCACTCATTGATAGGGTTTTGGTATGAGTCTGCGAGCAATTGATTTATTGTGGTCTCTGTGCAGTCAAACCTCTCTGCTAATGATAATCTGTATTTGCAACCACTCCCAGCCCTAGCATCACTGCCTCAGCTCCACCTCAGATCATCAGGCATTAGATTCTCATAAGGAGCCGCAACCTAGATCCCTCCAATGCGCTGTTGACAGTAGAGTTTGCGCTTCTATGAGAATCTAATGCCGCTGCTGATCTGACAGGAGGTGGAGTTCAGGTGGTGATACAAGCGATGGAGAGTGGCTATAAATACAGATGAAGCTTTGCTGGCTCACCTTTTGCTCAGCTTTTGCTGTGCGGCCCAGTTCCTAACAGGCTGCAGACCAGTACCAGTCTGAGGCCCAGGGGTTGAGGACTACTGATATTGGTCACTTGAAAAAGTACAAAAATATGAAGTATTAATTTAGAGTCTTTATTTTCCTATTACAGTTTATCTTTTTGCCATAAAAGTGAACATAATGAAAATCCCTTTGACACAGGAGAATTCTCCCCATAAGAATTGTTTAGTCCCTAGAAGAAATACCTGACAGTTATACACTATCTGCCAGACGCTATGTGTGCTAAGTGTTTTTTATGCTTTATCTCACTTAATGCTCAGAATAACTGTGTGGTAGGTATGATTGACCCTGTTTTACATATGAGAAAGCTGAGGCATAAAAAGTTTAACAAAGGTCAAGGCCATTTGTGTGAACTAGGGCATTAGCTGTGGGAATAAAGAGAATGGGACTGGTTTGCAGACAGATTTTCATCGATAGTAATGGCCCAATATGTATAAAGAATAAAGCGATTTGGGATATAAAGTAGAGACGATGTGGAGGTGAGGAAGAAAGAGGGATCCAGGAAGACTCCATGATTTCATTTCATCTCGGGTGGATCAAAATGTCATTTAGTGAGAAAAGGAATCTAGGAGAAACAAGTTTGAGATGAAAGATAATTAAGGTGGCTTTGGACATATTTAGAATGAGGGATTCCTTTGATTGTTTATTAGTGTAGTACTCGGTGTACCTATGATACATATTATATCATTTGTCTGAAAGTGGCAGATACCTAACTCAATCTTGCTTGGATAAGGGAAATTACAGCCTAGAGATGGTTCAGAACACTGGCTCTGGAGCTTGAAACCCTGAGTTCAGATCCCAGCTCTGCTATTATGAATTTAGCCAAGTCACCTAACCTCCTTATGTCTCAATATCTGTATCTGTAAAAAAGGGAGGATAATGATGGTACTTACCTCATGAGTTTTTCAGGATTAAATGAGAAACAAGAAAAACACGTCTAGAGCTGAATGTTTAGTACATACTAAGGACCACATAAATGTTATCACCAATCTGCACTGTAAGCGTCAGGTGACTGGAACCTTGGACTGATCACAAACCAAAACCAGAGCTGCTGGCAATTCCCAGATCCCCTGCTCTAAAGATACATTGAGTTTCACTCTCTCCAGTGTCCATTGCAAAAATCCTTTAGAAGATCTCTGATTGTCCTGGCTTGGGTCAGATGTCCTCCCTGGAGCTATCAACTATAAGCAGATGTGTGGAGTACTATAATTGGATCAGTCACCAGAAGAGTGCTTTCCAGAAAAAGGTGTATGTTTGTGTCATATAAACAAAATATATAACTAATGCACAGAATTTCAGCCAATTTGAAAATGCCTTCTTAAAATACCTTCTTGCTTTTTAGAAAAATTCTAATGTGAGTATTTTCAGTGTCCTGGAACATCCTAAAACTTCCTACCAATTCTTACTTCTTTTCAAATGAAGGTTGAAATCTGCCCCTTAAACTTAAGTTTTATGAGAAAAATAGACTTGGGAGAGAACAGGACAAGTTCAACGGATGCATAGAGAATTTTTTTTTTTATTTTAGAATATTTTGGGGGTACAAATCTTTAGATTACATATATTGCCTTTGCCCTGCCCAAAACCATAGGCTCCTTTTTATCCTTATTCGGAAGTTCCTCATTTTAGTTCTTTAAGGAGAAAATAATATGAGACTGAAACTAATATTAAGTAATCTAACATAGCAACCTTTTTCCTTATAATATTTTAATTTCTACTATAAGGATCAATCAAGCTCCATGGTATCCATCAACTCCTACCTATTCCCCTGATGCATTTATTGGATAATGATAACACCCTAATTTAATATCCAGAATTGGTCATTCTTTTATGTTGAGCTAATATTTTTAGAGCCCTAAAGCCACTTTTCGTGTCTCAATGCTCTTAGTCATTTTGATGAGGAGCAGTAGGAAAGAATCAAGTGAAATGAAGCCAGAGAAATGAGGGGCAGATATCAAGGGGGAAAGTCTAAGTGAGAATGGGCCTTGGGAAATTTGAGAATGAAATTAGTAAACCAAAGGAGACACATACTACACTCAGGATCCATGCCACCACTAACAAGTGGTATTTCAGTAACTGAACACCTTTGGATAGATCCCAAAATGGATGCACTTTATAATGAATCCATCT
Source organism: Indri indri (assembly GCA_004363605.1). Lineage (NCBI taxonomy): Eukaryota > Metazoa > Chordata > Mammalia > Primates > Indriidae > Indri > Indri indri. Next base: position 21,173 of record RJWJ010001363.1, on the reverse strand, counting down.
TCCCAGCAAATAGTGTTACAATGAGGTTCCTTCCTGGTATACCTTCTCACATCTCTGATCTCTTCGTGTTTATGGATATAAAGTTTTCTCCGCCCCAGGAAAACTTTCTAAATAATGTAATAGAAACTTAATCTCTGAATTATTGAAAAGGATAAAAAGTTGGACATTTTGCAGAGGGAATGATATAGCTTTCTTGCAGTTTGTTATGCAGAGTGGCAATACAATGAAAAACAGTTTTATTATGAAATCCCAGTTTTTTTCCACAGAAAGCCATACCTCAACTTTCTAGCACGAAAACATCGTATCTAATAGGCGAGACTTCTTAAAACAAATTAAACTATTCTCTTATAGTATGATGAACAAATAGGATACTGATCTCTCTATAGGTGGTGGTTATGCAAACAAGGGCAGGGGAGGACTCTGAATCTTTTGCTTTTCCCTCTTCTAGAATGTGAATGTCATGGGAACAAGTACTTGTCTTTTCACTGCTATATCCTTAGCACCTGGAAGAGGGCCTAGTATCTATTTGGGGAAAGGAGTGGTTGGAGGAAGAGCCCTAGATTTGAATGCGGACTTCAAATACAGTGGTTCTACCATTCAAAAACTCAAATGAAAAAGGATCTGCCAAAAAGAGAGTAAATCCTTAAAATATAGCAAGTTCAACATGTGGATCACAATATTAAGGCTAGAAAGGGCAAAGTGATAAATTTTTTAAAAATGCAAGTGAAGTGCTATAGTTTGGGTGAGTCAAGTGCCTGAATACATACAGTGGTTCTAGGAATGCACACATTTTTGTGTGCTGGTGGTTGCTGGCAGTGACTCAGAGCAGGAGCTCATCTGGTGGACCGGCCTCTGCTGGGCTGCTCTGCACCCTCTCTCTGCACCTGATTCCTTGGCTAGCAGAGTGCAGACTTTTCTTTCTGCTGCCCCAGGAGGAGCTCAAGAGGATTGAGTAGAGGGCCATTAGTTGTTCTTCCAGGTCAGCTTTGGCCCTGGGATGTTCAAAGCAGCCTCAGTTTCTGAGGCTCCTCGTGCAGGGCCAGTTAGGATGGAAAGGGGCTCCTGGCTCAGGAAGGCTTAGGCAGATGGCTGAGCTTGTATCTCCAGTGGTGGAATGTGGAGGGCACTGCAGAAGAGGCCTTAGATGTTTCGGGGAGCTCAACATTCGCCCTTTCTGCAGAATGGCCCTGCCAGCAACCTTCCTGCGGGCCAGCCTCCTGGCGCAATGTTGCACACGCTGAATTTTGGGGCTAGGGCAACCTGGTCTTTCTCTTCCTCCTCCACAGCCCAGCGTCTCTTGGGAGCCCGGCGTTTCTCGGGAGGCGGGCTAGGGGCTCTAGGGGCTGGCTTCTCTGCTTCGGCCTTTGCTGGTGTGGCCAAAGGAGCATCCCCAAAGAGCACATGCCAAATTTTGGGGCTAGGGCAACCTAGGTCTTTCTCTCCCTCCTCCACAGCCCGGCGTCTCTTGGGAGCCCGGCGTCTCTTGGGAGGTGGGCTGGGGGCTCTAGGGGCTGGCTTCTCTGCTTCAGCCTTTGCTGGTGTGGCCAAAGGAGCATCCCCAAAGAGCCGGTAGCCGCCACCGAGGCAGTATGTCTCCCCATGCCAGCCCACCTGGGCTTCTCCACACCCTTGGTAGAGGAGGTGGTAGTATACAGGCGGACAAGTGGGAGGCGGTGGTACTGGAAAGGAAAGTGGAACTGATCAGTCACATTGGCTGTGTGCACTGTCCCGTCAGGATATCCCCTCTCTCATATCTCTTCCTGCACCTGGCTGAAGCCCTCTCATCTGCTTGGCATCCCAAACACAGCCTTAGTCTGTCACCTCTATGGGTCCCCTAGAGACGGGACGCTGGCTGCAAAAGCAATTCCCTGGAGCCTGTGGCAGCAGCAGACCAGGATGTCCTCCCCACTCCCAGAGAGAACAGAACCTCAAAATAATTGCAGTCGGGAGCCCCTCGGTCTCTCCCTTCCACAACCGAGGAAACATTCTTAAGGTCTGTCACTTCTGAGGATTTCATGTAAGTGGTTTTCATGTTTTGGATAAATGGTCTAATATAAATCAGGTAAGAACCCCTCCCACCTTGGCAGCTCTTCTTGGGCCTCATTCATACAGCCTGTTTCCCCCACACTGAACTCTAGCCCTCAGATACTTCTATTTAGATTTTCTAATACCTTCTGAAGGCCAAATGCTGAAGCACAGTGACCAGGAAGGTCAGAGCCAGACTCTGGGTACCACATCTAGTCTCAAGAAGCCTTGTCACATCTACCCAACCTCCTGGGACACCACTTCCTCGGGCCTCCAGTCTCAGCAGGGCTACATCACTCCCCCTGGCTCTCCCTTCTTCTCAGCTAAGTGACGTCATCCTTGTCCCCAGGGCTCAGACTGGGATGTGTCTTCAGGACAGCACAGCAAAGGTGCCTGGGTCTGAGGATAGGTTCATGAGCGTCCCTCAACAGCTCTGCCTCAAACTGCTTCATTTGTCAATTGCCCACAAAACCACATTTGGCTTTTGCTAAGAGGCCAGTCAGGAAAGGGTCTGACTGGAAGCACCTTGTAGTTCAAAAGGGAAGGCTAAATTTGAAAAGATGAGAGCCTTTAGGAACACTTGCTCAGAGCTGGCATTTCGCTTGCCCTCAGCAGTGAGCAGGAACACTGTGGGTCCCTGAGGGGGCCCCAGGCCATTGTTACTACTTATGGCTAGACAAGTTTTGGCGTGGTGGGAAAACCCAAAAGTGGCAGCCAGGTGAGGTTGTGTGCACACCAGTGCCTCCTGTCCAGATGCCTACCTGCCGTGCAGCCCTCCCAGGGGACAGAGGACAAGTTACAGTTAATATACAAGATCCGGTCAGACATTCTCTCTCAGGCAACCAAACAGACTGGTATCTCAAAGAGAAATGGTACGGCAGTTTCCCCAAGGGTACCACGTTTCCATAGTTACCCTGCCATGGAAACCAAGAAGGCCTGTGAGGTCATCACTGGCCAGTGAGGTCACATAAGCAATCTGTGAGTGGAGGGGCAGGCTTCAGGCCCTTGGAGTTTTGTGGAGGAGAGTAGGGCAGAGGCAGAGCCCTACCCTGCCTGAGCCCTCACATCTGGCCCTTCCCACCCAAGGCCTAGTCAAGTAGCCACTTCCTGTGGAGCGCACCTGTGGGCTGGCACAGACAGCCCCAGTGACCCCAGAAGGGCAAGAGACAGTCAAATTCTGAGATTGGCCAGAGAAGCAAGATTAACCTGAGAGGCAGCTAGGTTGCACGGCACTGACCCTAAGCATTCAACAATTGGAGAGGCAGAGATTTAGATAGACTAAGGGATCAGGGCAGACTTCTTGTACGTGCACCTGAAGGGCAAGTGAGATCTGGACACATGGAGAGGACAGACATTCCCACTGGGGAGAATAAAAGCGAAGACAAGCTCTTCTTGACCATGTTCTGCCCCAAATGTAAATTCATAGGAGCCTCTTTTTTTAATAAGTGAGGACTCAAAAAATCCAAAATGTTGGGGGCCTGGCCAAGGCCACACACGTAGTAGAGAGGCATTCTGCTCAACAGTAGGACTTCATGTGGGGCTCCAGATTTATAGCTCATAGAAATGCGAGCATAAGGCCACAATGCTTAAAGGTGATGAACACTGGGAGGGATGTTATAGGTGCTCCAAGGTAAAATGAGAGTCTCAAATGACTACACAAGGTGGGAATAATGGGCCATCAGTAATTATTATGAGTGGAGACACATAAAAACATCATAATTGGAAAACGACATGACGCAAAGTCAAAATCCAGTGTATATTTGATGTGTCCTGTCAAAGACTACAGAGAGCCACGCTCAGCAGCTTACCTTTCCCAGTCATATACCAGCTCATCTGGCCCTCATGGAGGTGACAGGGCAGCCCAGAACCCCAACTGAGAAGTGTGCTTACATGCCCAGGACACTAGGAAAGATCCCTGTTCTGCCATCACTTTTAAGCTAGCCAAAATCAGATTTGCTGAGGCAACGGCTGTCTCACTGAGGACGCTAGTCCTGGAAGGCTTCTCCTTCAGCAAGCTGCCTGCTAAATCTTCTGAACCAGGCTCACATCCCAGGGATGGGTTACAAAGCTGATGACAGTGCCTAGAACCTCACTCCCCACACGGCCCACCCTCCCTGCTCTGTGGATGTAATCTTGCAAAGTGAGGGGCAAATCATAATTGACACCCAGCTCCACGTGGATGCTGTCCAGGCCCCAAGAGGCTATGTCTGTGCAGAGAAGTACGTCTTGGGAGTCCTTCTGGAAGCACCAGAAGATGCCTGCCCTCATTGAGCGGATTTTGTGGTCATCCAGAATATATCCCAGCCGGTTCACAGTGCTAGAGCTATTACAGAACACCAGGACAGCTCCTGAGGGTCCAGTCCTGTCTGCTTTGTCATGATGCTTGAGGATCTGCACCAACTCAGTCACCTTCTCTGCTGCCTTCAACCTCGTAAATGTCTGTCTGACGTGAGGCATGATACAGTGGAGCTTGGAGCTGGTGATGGTGGTGAGAGAGTCTGGGCTGGCGACCTTGCTCAGCAACTGGCTTACACCTTTGGGAACTGTGGCTCCCGCCAGCACTAACTGAGCTTTGGGATTGAAGGGGTCTTCCAAGTCAGTTGGGCCTTCTGCTACATGGCTCTTCTCCAAGATGTAGTCCACCAGTTCCAGGAAGCTTTCATCCAGCAGCATGTCTGCCTCACCCAATGCCAAGAAGGAGAGCCGCTCCAGGCTGATCAGTCAACCTTTCAGGACCTTCCGCAGAGCCCGGGGAGTGGCTACTAGCACATCTGCTGAAGGCTGTTTGGACAGCTGCAGCCTGATCCTACGCATGCCACGGCCTCCCGCTAGTTCTTGCCCCTCTAGGCCCAAGGAGCTGCCTAAGGGCTGGGCCACGGCCCGCACCTGTTCGGCTAATTCTCCGCTAGGCACAAGGACCAGGCCCCGGGGAGCAGGGATAAGGCAAGAGTCCAGGCTTGGCCGACCCACAAGCCATTGAAGCAGTGGTAGTAGGTAGCTGCAAGTCTTGCCACTGCGGGTTTCCGCGGCGCAGAGGATGTGGCGGCCACGAAGTAGCGGGGGGATGGTACTCGACTGCATTTTTGTGGGCAGAAATTAAGAAATTAAATGTGTTTTTATGAAAATAATTATTTCATTGATATTAGCTCCAAATAACTTGTATTATCATTTATGTCTTTTGATGCCTATTAGCTGTATTCTAAAGCAAAATTGACAAACTTTTTCTGTAAAGGACTGCGTGGTAATATGTAGGCTTTGTGGGCCATGTGGTTTCTGCTGTAACTACCAACTCTGCCAGTGTGGCACAAAAGCAGCCACAGATGAATGAGCATGGCTATGCTCCAATAAAACTTAGCCAGGCATGGTGGTGCGTGCCTGTAATCCTGGCTACTGGAGAGCCTGAGTCAGGAGGATCTCTTGAGCCCAGGAGTTCAAAGTTCCAGCCTGGGTGACAGAGTGAGACCCTGTCTTTAAAAAACAAAAACAAAAACAACTTTATTGACCCTGAAATTGAAATTTCATATAATTGTCACATGTCATGAAATATTCTGTCATTGATATTTTTTCAACCATTTAAAACTTTTAAAACCATTCTCAGTTTTTGGGTCACTGAAAAACAGGCAGCTGGTCATATAAAAATAGAGGCTGGATTTGGCCCAAATACTATAGTTTGATAATCTTTAATTATCAAAGATTGCCCATCTCTACTAAAAATTAAGAAGTGTGTAGGTAAACCTTTCCTCTAAAAGAACAATTAAGACTCTTTACCTTATATTATCGACATGGCATACCTACTTTATACCATAGTACACCATTACCTTCCAGGGCCAATGTTCGGTAAATTGTGTGATTTCTTTTTGAGTTCCTCCTCCCCTCTTCCAGACATTTCCCTTCCCACTCTCTGGTTCCCTTATAACTGCCTGGGGCCTCCTCACATGGCACTTCGCTGGGGACTGCCCACACCTGTGCCTCAAACCAGTTCTGAACCTGATGTCAGAGGCCCCATGAATTTAATGCAAGTTCTCCACTCGCCAGGATTGACCCATGCCTTCTCGGGAATGAACTAAAAAAATACTTTAAAAAAAAGGAGAATTTAATGCAAAACTTCATGGGGAGTGTGTGTTTGTTTCTGGAGAATTACAACCTATTCTCAAATAATTCATGACCAAAAATTGATTTTAAACTATTGTTTTTGTTCTTTTCTGTACCATTCTTTAAACTCACCTGCCCTGTTTCCCACCTCTCAGAACCATGGATTCTTTTTTTCAAGGTGAAATCAGTAAGCTAAGGAACTACTTTGCCCTCCTTCCACATTCTTTTAATGTATGTACACTCTTAACAGTGTCCTAAAAATGATACTCAAAGTTTCACTGTTGGAATTACAAGTATTCTGGAAGGCTGGAGTTTTCAAGGTGCCCCTCAGAGTGCTCGTGTATAGTCCTCAGACACATCCTGCCATTCTGTGATCTCGCCATTCTTTTACTTACCTCCTCTGTTTCTTACCTACTTCCTCTGCTTTCAATTACACTCTAACTACTGTTAATAATTTACATTTTTTCTCCTAAAAGAAATTTATGAGTTAGGCTCCCTCCCATGAGCTTCTGTCTCTACAGTATTGTGATTACTAGCTAGTTTGCCTGTCTTCCCCCACAAGCTCCCAGGAAGCAGGGACCATGTCTTGTTTGCTGTTTTAGCCTTTGTATCGCGCACGCGCACGCGCGCGCGCGCACACACACACACACACACACACAGCCAATTCAGAGTAACCATTTGATGAGGCCGTGAATAAAATCTCAACCAGTCACCTCTCCAAGCACCACTCATATCCACATGCTCCCAGAGCCTAAAGGCCATTTCCACCTAAGTTCACGGCTTCATTCTTGGCAATGCCCTTATCTGCCAATGGCCAAAAATTCAATTCACTTCACAAACCAGACACTTCCAGCCCTAGACAGATGCAGTTCATATATCTATATGACATCTCATAAAATTCTAAATATCTCTAATACGGAAGTTCATCTGTGTCATACAGTGTTAGTGTATCATAGCAACAAAGGAAGCATCAGTCTGATTATTTATTGACTTCATATCAATAATTCATAGCTCTTTTGCTCCTATGTACAGAATCCATTGTTCAGGCAGAGTCATCATCTATAAACATGAGATGGACTCCAAAAAAGCTATTAATTCTGTTCTAGGAAAACTTCTAAAAAAACCCAAAAAAACAAAAAAGCTATTAAAAAAAATCAACTCAGCTGGGTGCAGTGGCTCATGCCTATAATCCTAGCACTCTGAAAGGCTGAGGTGGGAGGATCGCTTGAGGTCAGGAGTTCGAAACTAGTCTGAGCAAGAGCGAGACCCTGTCTCTACTAAAAACAGAAAAAATTAGCCAGGCAACTAAAACTAGGAAAAAAAAAAAATTAGCCGGGCATGCTGGTGCATGCCTGTAGTCCCAGCTACTCGGGAGGCTGAGGCAGGAGGCTCACTTGAGCCCAGGAGTTTGAGGTTGCTGTGAGCTAGGCTGATGCCACAGCACTCTAGCCCGGGTACAGAGCAAGACTCTGTCTCAAAACAAAACAAAAACAAAAAAACCCATCAACTCTCCTATAAAACAAAATGGGAGGAAGGACATGTTCTTTAAATATACTATGTTTTAAACTGCATGGCTAAAAGCTCCACGACTTATTGTCTTCTCTTCATGGCAGTTCTGGGGCATCTTACCAGTATTCTAAAAGCTCTAATAAGTAGTAGAGTTTTGGGATTACTTTATCCAATCTCTCACTCATTCCCAGCCATCTTCTTTTTTTTTAATTTTTCCTTTCTCTAAATTCTGTGTGTGCTGAGGTTGATCACTGGCATTGATTCTGGAGGGAGATGTGAATTCTAATTGTTAGAAACCAACATAAAATATGTGAATGGGATGACTGACTGGAATGTCAGGGGTGAAGGTGCCCATGCCGATAGCACCTCTTTAAGAGACTGCAGTCTCCATTAGGTGGGTCATATCTAGTCTCTGTCCACCTGACTTTTGCCTGCCCCCACCAGAATGTAACTCCATGAGAGCTTCACTGTTTTGTTCTCCACTCTATCTTTACTGCCTAGAATAGACTCAGGTAGAGCAGATGCTTAGTAAATATTTGATGAATGGATGATTACTGGGGAGATAGTGTCTCTAGTACATAATTAACCCAATTTCACCTTTCCTTCCTATCTCTCATGGGCTGGATAAAGTTGGCTTCGTGATGCCAAAAATCATCTATCCTCAGAGATCATGGGTAAGGGTTTCTTTATGAATTATACCCCCGATTAGGCAACTGTATAGAGCATGTTTCTCAAATACTTTGATGGCAAATCTTAAAAAATAAATTTTACATTAAGATACAGTAATCGCACCGCTACGAAACTAAAGTTTCACAAAACAATACTTCCATATGTATTCTAGTCTTCTTTGTCTTTTGTTATTATTATTGCGGTGGTGGTGGTTTTTTTGCAGGTCCAAGACCACCGCTAGTTTCACATATACCCCAGTAGTACATCAGAACCTGCGGTTTGAACAGCACAGGCGTGGCACACCCTCAGTCCTGTGCTAGCAGTTCCTGTCAGCCAGGAGAGGCCTGTACCAAGGTGGAAGTAGTAGGAAAAAGGGCACAGACTCTCTAGGCCAAGAGTCTTGAATGCAAATTCTAGTTCCACCAGAGGGTAGAACTGGGGAAAATAACTTATTCAGTCTCCATTTCCTGGAAAAGGAAACCGAGGAAAGGAACAGCGTCCATATCTAGAGAAACGGGCTAATCATACCCTTATGGGGCTTCTGTGAGAACTATATGAGTGAGAGTGAATATTAGGATTTCTCATCTTTGGAAGTATTGACATTTGGGGCTGGATAATTCTTTGATGTGGGGACTGTCCTGTGGATTGTAAGATGTTTGACAGTATCCCAGGCCTCTACCCACTGAATGCCAGTGGCACCCCCAAAATCATCTCCAGACATTGCCAACTCTCCCATGGGAGGCGAAATCATCGCTGGTTGAGAGTCAGTGGTGAAAGTATCTGCCACAGTCCCTGGCCACTCTTACTTCCCTGTTGCTTCTTGCTTTGAAAAGACTCCAGTTAAGTCTAGGGGAGAGGACATACCGGAAACACAGTGCCAAACTGTGAGTTCACCATCATAAGTGAGGACATGAGCACTGCAGTGGCAGGAAGACAGGCATGAATTGTGTCAGCTGTGGCCATCGTGAGGGGCCAGACTGAGTTTGAAGCTGGAGGAACATGATACAGTGAGGACACTGTACTGCAGGAAGCCGCATTACAATGGGGGCTACGGGAAGAGGAAATGAAGAGGTGGGTTTGATGCTGCTGGTTGGAGACAGGGATGGGTGAGGATGAGTGGGGCCTGCTGATGACTGGATGTGGAAGGCGAAGGAGACTGGCACCAAAGCCCAGCTGGCATCCCCACCTGGGTGACCCGGTGGAGCAGAGGAGCGACGATGCCGTTGATGTAAATGGGGAAGGCAGGAATGGGGGTAACAGAAGAAAGGCTACAGTGGATGATAAGCATGCCCAGGGCGGAAAGTGGCACACTCCTGGCCAGAAGACAGAACTCCAGGCCTAGGACACAGCTCATAGTTTCAAAAAGAAATCAGAAGTCATTTCTCTATTTGCATAAAGGCAGAGGAAGGAATCCCTTGAGTCCTGCAACAGTGGGGGTATTTCCTTGAACAGTAAGCAGTAATACTTGAATTGTACAAAAATATCGGTAAGAACAAGACAAGAAAAGTAAACCATAAATCAAATAAAATGTTGGTTTCTATTTATAATTCTTTGTTAATTGTAAAAGCAATTACAAGATTGTGTTATTACCGTAACAGTTAATATCCTCTATCAGGCATGTGTATCCTTTATGGAGAAACAGAATGCCTACAACCCTGTGATACAATGTGGAAACAGAAGTGTTATTTTCTTCAGGATCTTTCATTACTTTTTCTAGAATATTGGTTGTAAATACTTTTCATCCACAGATTTTTAAGTTAAATTGTGGGTTAGCTAATAGAAGCTTTTATTTAGGCACAGGCAAATTTAAGAATAAATTATATACTTGCATTCTCATATTCATTCAAATGCTCACAAGAGTGTGTACGTTTCTTTTCTAATACATGTTGCGGTATGTGCATGTAAGCCCACAGTAAAACAAAGACTCTATGAAAAGATGTCATAATTATTAACATAAAGTTGGAAACCCTCAGGGTGAAAAAAAAGCATTTAAAGTAAAAAGTACCAGTAATCTTGTAAGTACAGAACTGGTGGAATTTTATACAAAGTTAGTTGCTTCAATGGGGAAATAAAGGTCTATTATGAAGTAACTAATACCGAGAATGCATTATGTACAACATCCAGATATCAGATAAGCACAACAGAAAATGTGGCAGAATGTTAATTAAATACCACCAAGAGAGCAAAGACATTTCCACTCCCTGCAACATATGCTTCTATAAACCACACAGGACTTGGAGAACCATGGGTCAGTTTACAAGTCCAAGAGTGACTAAACAGGAAGCTCAGTGTTTAAAAGCGAAAATGTGTTTCCCTGTTTCTACTGATCCTCAGGAGGCAAAAGTGGGTTGCAGAGGCAGTAGGTGTCGGTTGAGGGCTGGGGTAGCCAGCCTCCAAGATCTCCCGCAATGACTCTGTTTCCAGGTATTCACACCCATGGGTAGTCCCTTGTACCAGCCTTGGTCTGTGTGACAAAAAGTGTGCAGCAGAAAAGATGGTATGTCACTTCCAGGAGGAGGTTATGAAAGATTGCAGCTTCTGTCTCAGGTGTCTCCACCCCCACTCCCAACCTCAGCTCACTCGCTCTGGGGAAGCAAGCTGCACGTGGTGAGCAGCCCTCTGGGGAGGCCTGCCGGGTGAGGAACCGAAGCCTCCAGCCACCAGGCAGGAAGACCTGAGGCCTGCCAACAACTGCCTGAGTGGGCTTGGAAGCCGATTTCCTGGCCCCCATCAACCCTTGAGATGATCTCAGCTCCAGCCTACTGCTTGACTGCAACCTCGTGAGACACTCAGAACCAGAAATTGTGTGAGATAATACACGATTGTTGTTTTAAGCTGCTAAATTTGGAGGTAATTTGTTATGCAGCAATGTATAACTAATACAGATACCTTCTGCAATGGACTGAACATTAGTGTATCCCCAAAACTCGTATGTTGAAATGTTAACCTCCTAGGTGATGGTATTAGGATTCAGGGTCTTTGGGAGGTGATTAGGTCATGGGGGCAGAGCCCTCATAAAAGTGCCCTCATCAAAGAGGCCCCAGAGAGTTTATTAGCATCTTCCACCAGGTGAGGTTACAGCAACAAGATGGCCGTCAATGAACCAGGAAGCTGGCCTTCACCAGACACCAAATCTGCCTCGACTTCCCAGCCTCCACAACTGTGAGGAATAAATTTCTGTTGTTATAAAACATCCAGTTTATGGTATTTTGTTATAGCACCCTGAATGGACTAAGACACCTTCCTTGTCTTTCAGAGAGAGTGCCCTTTTTAAAAATTGGATGAAACTCATATTAGTTTTGTTAATCTGACAGACCATCGGATTAACAAGGGGGCGAGGAACAGGAGAGAAAATCAAGCAAGGGAATAATCCTTCAAGGAGAAATGGTAGCTCATTAGATGACTCCTATAGTGCTTATCCCTTTATAAATGAAGTATTAACATTCACGTTGGTCTTCCAACGATTCTTATTATACTCCTGAAACTATGCTAGGTTTAGGATGTCTGCTGGGACAGAAGAGAGAGAAAACACTTAAGCAACTCCTCTCGACTGTCTTCAGGGGGTTGGTGACTCAGTCAATAACTGTCTATTGAACTACTTCTATAAAACTATTAAGTGATATATAAAAATGAAGTTCAAATCGCATACACTCAGCAAAATGCCCAACCCTAAGAAAGCGGTGAATTATGGCACTGCTGCAGCATGAACTCTTAATGCAGCCATTTGAAAGAATTTTCATGAAGAACATCGAAATTGGAAAAGATAGTGTTTCAAGTTGATGAACTGTACTGTTGTGGTGCCTGCTCACGCTACACACTTCACAAACATTTGTTCCTTATGCATTTTTCCTGTAATGGTTAGTGTTCTAGGGGCTGCAAGTTATGGTTTCAGATCTCTGTTGTCTTACAATCCAGCCGGATGACCTTGGTCAACTTTTGATCTTTCTCTTTCTCGGTTTCATCATCTGTAAATAAATACATTGCTGTTTTCAGAATATATAATACTCTGGGAAGGACATAAGAAACTGCATGCAAAAAAGTTCTGAAAGAGCTGTTAAATAGCATTATCCGGATCTAGGGTACTATTCTGAACAGTGGGAGACCTTGCCAGGTCATTGCTTTAAACCCTTTTGCAAACAGGGGCTCAGAGGCCTCGGACACACCCAATTAGTGACAGAGCTAAGATTAGGCTAAGGCTTTGTGTCACCTCCAGGTTTGACCTGCACACCACCAGACATCCTTCATAGCCACATAATTAAATAAAGAACAATGAAAGCATAAAATACTCCGTGATAACCATTGTGAAATTTTTCTTCACTGACTTAACATTTTTTTAAAAAATGACTACTTTGTCTCAGAGACTATATAATTACTTTATATTATCTTGTCATTGAATACTGTTAAGCCAACTTAGTGTCATCTATATCCATGACAACAGGCTCCAGTGCCTACTTCTGCCTTCACCATGGGAACATGGAAAAACACGAGCATAACTGAGAGAAAAATCCCCAGAAAGTTAGATTTAACAAAAAGTAGAAATGATAAGCTTGGTAAAGTCAATAGCTATTAATATAAACACCTCCACAGTCAGCTGCAGAGCGGAAACAGCATTTACACTATGTTATTAAAAGCAAAACAGGGAAAGTTGTACTCAGAAGCATTTCTAACATAATTATTTTTTCCATTCCAAAGGTAATACCATTCATTGTAAAAAAAAAAAAAAAAAAGAAGTGACAAACAAATGCAGATATTTAAAAATTCACTATGTGAATATTTTGATATATATTCTTCAATATTTTCCATGCATATATATTTTTTTAAATCTGAGAATCAGATATAAACTCAGGTGTACAAGAACTATAACTAAATTCTATATAATTGAACTTATTTTTTTTTTCCAAAGCCCCTTCCATCTGAGAGTAAAAATTAAATCTCAGTCAATTACATCTTGTTCTCCTTTTTCCACCTGGGGTAGAGGTGGGGTGGAGAGTGACTGGGAAGGGTCACTAGGATGGGGAAGAAAGGCTGGTGTCTAGTCTGAGCTCATTTTCATCTATCCACACTGGCTTTTTCACCTTTTGAATTTTAAAGGTATTTTTCTCTTCCACTGAGATAACCAAATGGGGAGAGGGCAAAATGGGTCTAGGAAATGTGGGTATCCTTTCTTAATATAGCAAAACTATGATTACATTTTTTCATCATATGGGTATTACAATTTATTTAACTACCTTATATTATTCAGCGCCTTAGTGGACATTTTTATTTGCTTCCTTTGTATAAATTTCTCCAGGTAAAATTGCTGCATCATATGGTATGCACATTTTTAAGGATTTTGAAACATGTCAAATTACCTTTGTAAGATAGGTAGGAATTTACATTTCCATCATCCATGTGAATTCCTGTTTATCTGTAAATTCCACCCAATGTGTTTTTGCTCTTTTAAAATAGAAACAAGAAATTATAAAATTGATATATGCATGTTAATTGTCAAAAAAATTAAGCAGTACCAATGTGCAATCAACCGAAAGTGAAAGCCCTGCTTCTCCCAACTTTATTCCCCACTGTTTTGTCAATATGGCTCCAGCATTTTTTTAGATAGTAAGGTAGAGATAGATAGATGATAGATGGATGGAGAAAAGAGAGAGAGAACAAGAAAGTACAGTAGACATAGAGACATACATATGGATTTTTAAGAATTTTTAAGAAAAAAATAAGAATATCTATACACTGTTTTATTTTTATTTATTTATTTATTTTTTTGAGACGGAGTCTCACTCTGTCACCTGGGCTAGAGCGCTGTGGCATCAGCCTACCTGACAGCAACCTCAAACTCCTGGGCTCAAGTGAGCCTCCTGCCTCAGCCTCCCGAGTAGCTGGGACTACAGGCATGTGCCACCATGCCCGGCTAATTTTTTCTATTTTCAGTAGAGACAGGGTCTTACTCTTGCTCAGGCTGGTCTCAAACTCCTGACCTCAAGCAATCTTCCCACCTTGGCCTCCCAGAGTGCTAGGATTATAGGCATGAGCCACTGAGCCCGGCCTACATACATTGTTTTATAACCTGTTTTTTTACCTAATACGTTATGAACAGTGATTCATTAATAAATATTTACCTAATACCTATCATATGACAAACATGGTTTTATATACTATTTATTTTTCTGTCAATAATTATAATTCTGTACAATCATTTCAATGGGTGCTTCCATTGCATAACACACCCTAAGTAATCAGTCCTCTATTATCATTTAAAGCTACATTTAATCCTTGTACATCCATCTTTGTATCCTTGGATCATTTTCCTTAAATTCCCAGAAGCAGAAATGTTGAGGCAAAGCACATGCACATTGCAAATGTTGATGCATATGCCCAGATTTATTCCCAGAAAAGATCACTGATCTCACCTACAGGGTATGAGAATTCTTATTTCTCAGCATCTTTACCAAAATGTACACTTAATGTTTTTTTAATTTTTGCCAATCAGATAGGTCAAACTAACAGATAAAAATCCCAACCGGTCATTTTATTTTGGTTTTAATTCCTCCTTTATTCTACATGCAGTTGAGAGAGCCAGTGAAATTTTGCTCACCACTGTGAGGGCTGGAGTTGAGGGAAGAGACGGAGAGGCAAGGCGACTAGGAGAGGGAACCTGGCCTTGATGCTCATGTATGAATGAATGAATGAATGAATGATCTGTCCCAGTGCACCCTGGGGTAGAGCTAGATAGTTCATTCCAATCTACCATGACTGGATTTTTTTGTTTTTAATTCAGCAGAATAATTTCTTTTCTCCCGAAGGAAGTCATGCACATGGTAGTGGTTGTTGTTTTTAAGAAATCAAATATTACTCGTGTTTACACAGTGAAAAGCAATGCTTAAGACTGCCAGGTTAGAAACTGCCTTCCCTCCCTCTCTGAGTCTAGTAATATTAAGAATAAAAAGCTCACATTTTTTGAGTTGGTACTATGTGCCAGAAACTAAATTTCCGGGATATATTAACTCAAATTCTCTGCAACTTTCTGAGTATAAACATGTAGGGTTTATGATCCTCATTTTCAGTTGAGAATATTGTATCACAGAGAAGTGAAATAACCGCCTGAGGTTGCACAACTTACAAGCAGTGGAGCTGGAATTCAAACCCAGACGGTCTGGCTCCCCAGGCTGTTTGCTCAATCTAATCATACTACCTTAAATTCTTCTCATTTTTGTGAGGTAGACATTTCTGAACACAGAGAGGGGCCGAAAGGTTTTGCTTTATTCCCTATCATGGGCTTACTAAGCGGATTTTATCTACCTGATCCCTGAGCTAGGGCAATTCCCCAGGTGGTAGAGGCGGACCCAAGTGTTTTTCCACAACTGCCTGCTAGTATCATTTCTTATATGTCCTTCTTAGGATATAGAAGTATAAGAATAGTCTCTCTATATATAATTTTTAGCCAAGTGGTTAAAATTCTCTTTTAAAACATGCCTTTTCAGTTCATAACTAACTTATTATTTTCTATCAGCAGATGTTCTATTTCTTTATTTAACCAATCCCCTATTGATGGACATTTCTGTTGTTTCCAAACAATACTACAATGAATATCCTCAGATATAAGTCTATTGCATAAGTCAAAGCTACACTATATACCTATAGTAGAATTGTTATATCAAACGGTATATGCATTTTAAATTTAATGGATTGTGCTTAATTGCCCTTCAAAGGTATACTTATCTTTATTCCTACCAAAAGTGTATTTAATCCACTTCCTGTCTTAAATAAATATACCTTCCGTCTGACCTCACCTTACCCCCTACAATCATGCAGTGACTCCATTCGTCCAGGCAGCTTTTTGGTCAGTAGTTCTGATTGTTGGCCAGAAAAGGAGTGGATAGAGGACATGCCTATCCTCTCCGCTGGAAAGTTACATCCTCTCCATTGTAAAATCAACAACTAGACATGCTCATGGTTGACATAAGTCTGCGTGTCTGCTTAACTCTGGGCTATAAGCAAATTTCTAGAGCCACAAATCTGTGCATGAGCCCCTAGCACACTGTGACCACACCAATGCACTGATGACCACACAGGAGGCCTTATGCTGCTCGATGGTAAGTTTTAAAGTTAACATTGATCAGGGGTATGTAGAGCCTTGTAGATCATTGGAAGGACCTGGACTTTTACTCTCTGGTGGGAAACTATTGAAGAATTTCCATCAGAGGAAGATATTTAAGGGGGAAAAAATGCAGATGAATTATCCTTTTCTCCTTGGTCTATGCTCCAAAGAGGTTTTGTGAGAACTTGTGTAGTAATTTAGGATCTTTAAGATAGAAAGCACCCTTCCAATGATTAGGAGGAACACCAGATGGAAATAAAGATTTTATTACTTACAGTCTGGTGGCTACGAGGCACACGTGAGGATCACACACACACACACACACACACACACACACACACACACACACACACAGGTTAGGGAGCACAGGCAGGAATAGAGAGAGAGGAGCCTGTGGGCCAATGCCCTTACTGGGTCTGTTAAGTAGATAGTTAGGAGTTGAGTCCAGCCTGGGCAACACAGGAAGACCACATCTCATGTCATGTGATACCCTGCACTGCCTTGGAACTCTGAAGTGTCTCCACTAGCAAGAAGGCTCTTATCAGATGTAGCCCCTATACCTTGGACTTCTCAGCTTCCATAACTGTAAGAAATAAATGCCTTTTCTTTATCAATTACTCAGTTTCAAGTATTCTGTTATAAGCAAGAGAAAAGGAGCCCCAATAATGACTGAGATTAAATTTCCCACCAGTCTAGTGGGATGAGGACTAAAGAATAAGATTGATCAGAGAAAATAAAGAATTGCAATACTTTGTGCATAATTTTAGCAAGAATACTACATAGGTGATATTGTGCATTTCTGGATTGCATCACATCGGAAGGTCATCTTAATTTAATTGTTTACACAAGGATCTAGCTGTGTGCCCTTGAGCAAGTTACTTAAACTCTCTGATTCAATATTCCCATTAATAAAATGGGGGAGACCCTTTTGTAGTTCATAAGTGTGATGACTGGGTTTTCATGCGCATGCGTGAATGTGCCTCCCTCAAACCTTGTTACGACGTCGGCACATTACCCGTCTGACATGAAAAAAAATTAAATTAAATTAAATTAAATGGGGGAAATAATGGTCCTACCTTATAAGGTTTTATGAAAATTAAATAAGTTAATATATATAAATCACTCAAAAAATGTCTGTTATGTAGTGTTTGTTGTTATTAACAATTGTTCCCTGTTTAAGTTATTATAATTCTTACTACATCCAAAATGTTAATTTCAGCTTGACACAAATAGCTAGTTGGGGCTCATATGGCTATAAAGATAAAAGTGGATGGATCTGGAAGCATATGTCAAAACTAAGCTTTACATTTGTACAGCTGTTTACTATTCACAATCTTCTTTAGCATGTATGATTTCATTTGGTTTTCTAAACAAACTTTTGAGATGGGCATATAAGGACTTCTTATTCCCATTTTAAAGATGAGAAAACTGAAACCCAGAGAAGTGCCTATTTTTAAATCTGTCCAGAAGAATTAATTTGTATTTTAAGAGAACTAATGCACCTATGAAAAGGCTTGATAACATTTATTACTGTTTCACCTTTATATTACACATATATTTTATTACACATTATATATTATTACATTATTATTATGATAATGAAACAGCATTCTTAGGCTGGTAGCTCCAGTCAGTCTTCGGATCATTTAAAATCCACTATGAAGAGAAAAAAACAAAAACAAACACACACAAAGCAAAAACCAAAAAAACCAATAAATCCAGTTCAGAAAAGTAAAACAGGCATTTTAATTCAGTCTATAAGAACTAGTCTTACTTGTAGCTGCCTTAGAGTGAAATGGGAATGAAATCTTGGTCATGCAAAGAAACAAAGTCCTTCAACTTCAGAGGGACTTTGCTTAATCACATTTGGCTTCTTTGGGTTCTGGGCTTCACCTCATGGTGCACTGCTCTGAAGAGCAGTCAGTCGCTGAGAAGGAAGTCCCCTTCCAGTCATTTGCTTGTGAGCTAACAAAGGAACAATTCTGTTTCTGATTATGAGATGAATAGAAAATTCCCATTTCTCCACCAATCTGGACTATATATATCCTTGCAATGGAGATATCTGGTGATCATATTATTTTTGAGTCATGGCAATAACAAGTAAAAAAGCAGCAACAGCCCCCAACTTATGAGTAGGTTATATTCTAATAGTTCATTTACCAGCAGGTTGTTTGAAACTACAGTTGTCTCCTTCACCTATAAGAAATGCATAAGGCAGTTAGACCGTGCTACTGGGACCTAAAAGATGGGGAAAAATCCCTAATATCTCCTCCCCAACCCTATGTATACTAATACTATCCAAGATCACTGACTCAGCAGTTATTATGTATGTTGTAGAGTATGTACTATTGGGCACTTACTGTTGCCTCAATAGTCCCAATCAAGCCTTGAGTTCTGAGCCTCTTAGGAATCTCCCAGACCCCCAATACCTTATGAGTAATTTTAAACCTTTCTGATTTTCCTTTGGGCCCTAAACTGTGGGTTCTACTGAACCAGTTGAGATACCTTCTGAGTCCTGAGTATGTGTATAAGGTACAGAAAAGAGTACAAAAGGAGGGCAGACTAAAGTAAACTTTGTGGTACTGGATTAGAATTGGAGGTATGGATGTAACTCATGATCTTTAATACACGTAGATATATTAGCATAGATACAGATGTGTGTGTACATATATTTCCCAGCTCTGTCCACTGAGAAGCGAAACGCAACAGAAGTGATGACCACGCCTAGCACCCAGGTATTTACAGCTAAATTAACTAAATGTCATTCTTCACAAAAAGGAATCGGGGCTCCTTGAGAAATGGCTGATTTCAAGGATAGACAGAGAAACTACAAATGAGTCTAAAACATCTTATTGTGTCCTTAAAGTAAGGAAGTGCTCAAAGAATTATGGAGGTATGTCAAAAGGACATAGAAGACAGTATTAGAAGGTTACCACTGTCAAATATGGAATAATTTGTGCTATAAAAATAATTTTGATTTATATAAGCAATGGCTTATATCAGATTATAACCTATTTAAAAAATAGGAATCCATGAGTCCACTGTGATGAAAATATAAACAAACAGGGGAGAAGGTTAAGCTCTACCTTTCAGTAGCATACCAAAAAAAAAATATGTAGAAGTATTACAGTAGGACATTAGGAGACAGGGCTGAGACTGGATGCAGGGGCTTGAACATCAGGTGCAGGTGTTAAACAACTCTTAAGCAAAAGTTAACTAGAGGGGCTCATAACTGCAGGCAAGAATCAGCTTTGACCAGCTTGTCAGCTATCTCTGCCACCTTACATGAACTTTGGCTAATTACAGTATCATTTACATTGTGGTTTTAAAATTTCTCCAACCTTAAAATCACCATGACAGTTCCAAGACAATCATACAAAGTATGAAAATAGGAGGGAACCCAATTCTAGGAATTACTACCCAAATCTTAGTAAAAGCCAACCCCTTGGCCTTGAATATTCCTCCCCTCAATTAGTAAGACTACAAACAATCTAAAACCACTTCTTCCCAGTGCAGCTGCTCTCTTTCGAGGTTGCCTGCTCTCCTCCCTGAGAGTGTACTTTTGCTTTCAATAAAAGCTTTCACTTGCTTGGCTTACATGGTGCATCCTGAAATTCTTTTCCTGAGAATTTTCCCCAAGAACTTGGAAAAACCTCTACTTGGAGGCTGGTAACAGAAGAAATGACAGAATTAGAAAATCACCAACTGGCAACCACCATAATAGTAATAAATGATTCAGACAAGAATCATCAATAAATCCTAAAAATGGTGAAAATTCAATGAGGAACAGGATATTTCTATAGTCTAAAGCATCTTTTCACAAAAATAATCATTGATTATGTATTAATTAATAGTGCAAATACCTACACCGGAGACATTTTCTTAACCGAGTGATAAAATTAACATCACCGGTAATGGGACAAATCAACATGTGCTCTCTGATGTCTGGCATGGAAACAAACACAAAGTCACTGGATTTAGAACATGTGGAAAAAGGCAAAAAAAAAAAAAAAAACCCAAAACATCACTGGGTTGTTCGCCAACAATGCGTTGTTTGAATCTAATCATAAGGAATCATCGGGCAAGCCCAGATTTCCAGGTAATCTACAAGGTAACTAGACTCTGTTCTTTTTAAAAATGTCAAGGTTGTAAAGGACATGAAAGACTGAGGAACTGTTTCAGACCAAAAAGACTAACATAACAACTAAGTGCAATTTGACTGTAGATTGGACCCCAGTCCTATAAATGACATTACTGGGACTACTGGTGAAATGTAAATGAAGTCTATGCTAATTTCCTTATTTTATTGGTTGTATGTGGTTATGTAGGACAGTGTTTTGGGTTTTAGGAAATATGCACTGATGTATTAAAAGGTAATGGAACTTTATGCCTGCAATTTATTCTCAAACTGTTTGGACAAACATATTTGTATATATAGAGGGAATAATAAGGCAAATATAATAGAATGTTAATGGCTGGGTAATCTGGGATGAAGTTTATGTGGGAGTTTGTAGTGTACTTGTAACTTCTCTATCAACTGAAAATATTTAAAAACAAAAAGCTAAAACGTTGTTTAAAATAAAATAAATCTTTGTTGCTATTGTGAAGGGAATTGAATCTTTGATTTGGTTTTCTGTATGACTGCTGTTGGCGTATATGAAAGCCTCTGATTTGTGTGTATTGATTTTGTATCCTGAAACTTTACTGAATTCATTTATCAGTTCCAGTAGCCTCTTGGTTGAATCTTTGGGGTTTTCTAGATATAATATCATATCATCAGCAAATA
>RJWJ010001362.1:0-135570 GCA_004363605.1 Indri indri | reverse complement strand
TTGAGACAGAGTCTCACTCTCTTGCCTGGGGCGAGTGCCGTGGCATCAGCCTAGCTCACAGCAACCTCAAACTCCTGGGCTCGAGCAATCCTACTGTCTCAGCCTCCCGAGTAGCTGGGACTACAGGCATGCGCTACCATGCCCGGCTAATTTTTTCTATATATATTTTTAGCTGTCCAATTAATTTCTTTCTATTTTTGGTAGAGACGGGGTCTCGCTCTTGCTCAGGCTGGTCTTGAACTCCTAAGCTCAGGACGATCCACCCACCTCAGCCTCCCGGAGTGCTAGGATTACAGGCGTGAGCCACCGCGCTCGGCCCTCATGTTTTAAACCCTTAACTCCAAGCTCACCTTATTATATTCAAGATCCCAGCATTTTACTTGCTTGTCTTCTCCGCAAGAGAACAGGTAGGGGCTCCTTGTGCTTACTATCACGCCCCGCACTGTACTAATATGCCCAGTCAATGACAGTTTCAGTTTGCCACTAGCCAAGTCCCAGATCTGCAATCAAAGAATATTTATTTTTTCTTTTCATTGTTTCCAAAGCAAATTTTCAGAATCCTGATGTTAAAATTAAGACTTCAAAGAGAAAAAGAAAAAGACAGAAATATACAAAAATTAAAAATTCTGCAAGATGATTCCCCTCCAAATAAAAGCAAGAAAAACAAAAAGAATAAAATGACATGCTCAAATTAGGAAAATATTTGCAACGGATGACAAAAGGGTAATATTCTTAATATACAAAGATATCATTGATAATAAAAGTATGAATAGCATGACATTAAACTAGCCTAGAAATTTTATATTACCAGTTAAAAAAAAGATTACTTATTTTTGCTTATCATATTAGTAGCTATTTTTAAAGGAATACATAACATGCTGAAAAAGATCCCCTCATATACTGCAAGTATCAATTCACCCATTTTGAAAAGTACTTTATACTTTCAGTACCTGTCTCAAAAATACTTGACTGATTCATTCTATTTCTGGAACTCTACCATTAAAAAATAACTTAAAATACAGAAAAAACTTCATGCATAAAGATTAAGTACAGTATTACTTATAATAGTAAATATCAAGAAGCTAAAAAAATTAATGTCCAACAATAGGAAAACAGACTAAAGAATAACCAAATGTTTAATATTATGCAACCATTTAAAAAGATGTTGAATTTTTCACAGGAATATGCCTTTGATACAGGATAAGAGAAAAAAGGATACAAATTACATGTCAAGAATTATTTTAGAAACGATACATATTTACACACAGGAAAAAAGCTTAGAAGTAAATACATTGATACATATACACAGAATAAATACTAAAATGAAATTCATCCAAATAACTAACAGTGGTAAGATTATGTATGGGTCTATGTTCTTTTATAGTTCTCTGTATTTTCCACATTTTCTATTTGAAACTCTTACTGATATAGATAATAATTTTACTCCATATTCAGGTCTAAGAAATCAGAGGAACTGCAACAGCAATTTCCATCACAGGAAATAACTTACAACAGATTAAACTTACATGATAAACACAAAGTCATGTTTATTTTATTTTTTCTTCCTTCCTTATTACCTTTATAGTTCTGTCAGCAGATCCAGTCACAAACCACTGATTTCCAGGTTCCACAGCAATACATCGAACCCAGCCAAGATGCCCACTGATCACCTGTATTTAACAAGTAGAATGGGCAGACACATTAACACAGAAGTTACAATGTATTCAATTTTAACCACAACCCTGGTTTGAACTGCCCCTCCCCCATCTTCAAAGCATAAGTTTATAAAATTATTTGACAATTAGATTTTAGAATAATAAATATTAAGTCATCTTCAATGGGTGAACAGGTATTATACCCCAATGGGATACCACTCAGCAATAAAACAGAATGCGTTCTTGACATACAACAACTTGAATGAATCTCAATGGCATTAACCTGAGTGAAGGAAGCCAGTCTCAAAAAGTACATACTGTATGATTCCATTTCTATGACATAGTCAAACAGACACAATTATAGTGACAGAAAACAGATCAGTGGTTGTCAGGGTGAAGGAGGGTATGACTATAAAATAGCACAGGGGTTTTTTTTCAGGTGATGTAACTTCTACATCCTAATTGTGCCAGCAGTTACCCAAACCTAAATATCAATTAAAACTCATTAGCCCTGTACACCAAAAGTCTTTTATTGTACAATCATTTGAAAATCAAAAATCTTCAAATATACGCTAAATTATGTGTAGCTGTACATTTACTACTATATACATTTTATTTTAAGTCTGATATATTTTGAATCATTTTAATTTATTATAGTTGAAAAGATAATTGGTAGTTCCAAAGAAACTTTACAGGGTGTTTTTCCCCTTGACCTTCATTCATATTAAATACTTCAAACACTTTCCTAAATTATTTTGTCTGCTCTCCACATTTTGCAGCCTTCTATCAATATTTTATACAAAACGCACATAGCTTTTACTGAAGAAAGTCTCCTTCCCAAAATATCTTTTAAGATAGTGCCTAAGCCCCTTCTCAACCTACCTCAAATCCCTCTTGTCAATTTTATATTCACTCTTTTCTTCCTTATTCTATTCTTCAGGCCTAGTCAAGTGGAAAGCAATCGTGTTTCACATAATGCAATAAAATACAGATTTGCTCACCCTGTAGAGTTTCCATGGTGGGTGCCACTGGGGTTTTGGCATTGTAGGGGCTTTTTTAGCCATCAGTGCAGAGTTCTTGGTATTGCCAGCCTCCGTGACAATCTAGATATGCAATAGATTATATTATTATTAAAAGATATCATACCTAAGGTTTCATGTTATTAATTCACAAATGGAAATTGAAAGAGGGGACTTATGAAAGTTTTTTCCTTAAATGAAAAGCAAACATTTTTTCTAAGACTTATCTTAGATTCATTTTCCAATAATGAAAAAAAATTTCCGTACGTTAATTTTAAAAAGCAGTTTGAAAACCTGAGAGAGGCTGAACATTACACTTAAGAGCACACATCACTGTATATGGATTCAAAAACTAGCTGACTGACCTTGGGTAAAAATTATGTAACCTCTATGTGTGCCTCATTTGTAAACTGGGAAGAACAGTGACTATCTCACAGGGTTATGATGAAGATTTTAAAAGTAGTAAATGCTCCATGTAAGCTCCTATTACTATTCAAGTCATTTTAAATGTATTAACACCACTGCCTTTCATTGTCATATTTTAACAGTATTCATTTAATGTAGCAGAGACTGACAGCTTTTCTATCTTCTAATACAATCCTTAAATACTATTTTAAAAGGTATACCAGTTGATATACCGTTTATTGTTACCATCTATCCATTCATTCATCCAAAATTTAAGCCCGTAAAGTTCTTGCTCTCAAGAAGCTTAAATTATATCTAAGAAGGCAGAGAGCCTGGCCAGAGAGATATGCTCTGAATAGAGGATAAAGGAAGAAATGGGGTATAAGGATTACAAATGCATTCACTTCATAAAGCCAAATCAATTGCATAACAAACTGAGGAAGTAAAGCTCACACTTATTTCAAGTGAAGCATAATAAAATAAACTGCATATTTTCAGTTATTCTTTCTGCAACTACTTTCACCAAACCAAGAGCAGCTGCCATTTACTTAGAGATAAACTCAGGTATTTCTAAATGCTGATTTTTAAAACTAGTTATACAGCCCATGAATATTATAACACTAATAGCACTCAATTGTAACCATATAAACCAAGTTAGAATTTAATAAAAAAAAACTTTCATATTTAACACATACCCAAGTTTCAGAACATTCCTTGTACTTTTAATAGTGGGCAATAAATACCAAGATCACATTATCTTCATTAAAATACATACTATGCACAAGTAGACACAGAAATAACAGAATTTTAAATTCTAAAAAATAAGTCAATTTACTAACAAATTAGGGCTATGTAAAAATAAGACTAGCTCAAGCTGCTATTTATCTTAACAATTCCAAGGAAGTGTCTATTTCTTTAATATTTAAGTAACACTTTTGGGATAAAGAGAAATAAAGCAACATGCTCCAAAAGTTAGAAACCCTTTATTTGACACAGGGAAACTTACTGAATTCATTGCTGCAGGCTGTGAACGGTCAGGAGCCCCAGGATGTCGGTATTCATTTCCACCAGGTGCAGTACGATTTGCATCAGCCCTGAGGCAAAAGAAATATTACATTCAAATCAATTAATGCTTCCAGTCATGTATTCTATAAAACCAACTCTATATCTTAAATTTTTCCTGATAAAGGAAAATGTCATGTAATAGTTAAAGAAACAAATTTAGGCCAGGTGCTGTGGCTCACATCTATAATCACAGCACTTTGAGAGGCCAAGGTGGGAGGATCGCTTGAGGCCAAGAGTTCATGACCAGCTGGGGTAACACAGCGAACCCTGTCTCTACAAAACATTAAAAAATTAGTCAGGTGAGGTGTGTGCCTATAGTCCCAGCTACTTGGGAGGCTGAGGTAGGAGGATCACTTGAGCCCAGGAGGTCAAGGTTACAGTTGCTAGAGCCACTACACTCTAGCCTGGGCAACAGAGTGAGATCCTGTTTCTTTAGGAAAAAAAAGAGAAAAGAAAGAAAGAAAAAAAGAACAAATTTAAAAATGACAAAAATATGAAAAATGTGAACAGTAAAAAATGCTTCCAAAATCTTTGTAATTATAAACATATTATTTCATACCTGGCTTGAGAAGAAGGTAGTGCCACCGCTAAGGACTGTGCAGCTGATTCACTTGGCATTCTCTGGATCTTAGTATCTGCTGTCAAAGCAACCCCTATTAAAACAAAAAATCAATTCTTTATAGTAGGTATCTTTATTTTCATTTACATTCATTTAAAATAAAATACCGGAGGAAAACATATACCAAAATGGCTATTATTTCCAGGTGGTGATATAATACAAATTTTGATTAAGTTTTGCTTACCTTCGTTTCTAACGTTTTTACAATAAATACTGGTTAATAACATATAACTCAAATTTGATTTTATCATAAGCAACCTGGCATTAAAGTAGCCCAAGACAGTAAAGTTAAACGTCTATTATATTTGGATATTACCTTCAAAAATAAAAAATTAAGCAGTTCCTCAAATATTAACAATTTTTCCGAGAGTGAATCTAAGGTACTACAATAACAAGCACTCAATTTCCCTGTACTTTCTATGTACATTAAGCTTTTTGTCCTCTACTCTGTTATACTGGCCATTCCATCTATGTGCCAATCACTCTACATATTCAGAGGACACGTTTATACCATATCTGCTTTTACACTAACATTTTATCATTTTTATAAGCTTAGTGATATTTACATGTCTGCCTAAACCACCAGATAATAAACTTGTCTAGGCCTGGAGCAGTCTTACTGTTTTTGAATTCCTATCACAGTGCTTGAAAAATATAGGTACTTAAGAATTATTTGCTGAATTAATGCATAGGAGTATTAGTAGTAATTATCTAAAAAGCTATGTATGGATGCTTGGCTACTGAGCTTATCCTGTATTTTACAGGCAACAGGAATCTCATTATTGGCTCATTAGTGGAAATACATGTAACAATACAACATTTTCGATAAGCAACAGCTCACTAACCAGGTCCTGGTGGATACGGATGTGTACCTGTTACCAAATATTCAACGTCTTGACCTAAAAAAAAAAAAAAAAAAAATAGAGAAAAGGAAAGAAAAAAATTCATCAGTGGTGAATATAGCTTAAGGAAAGTTATCATGTTTTTTAATGTATCAAATAATATTATCAACCGGATTTCTCAAATTTTTCCAACTAAATTCAAACCTCAGGAAAAAAAAGAAGTTGATCATTTTTGTTTTGATCTTTGTAAACTGTGTACACAGCTATTTCCTTGCCCATTTGCTGATACGAGGCCAAGAAGGCTTATGCATTTGCTATATAGCACTGGTGTGTAAAGAGGACTTCCTGTAAAGTGACAATCCATTCTGATTATTTCTTTCAAACAAATGGTTTCCTGTGGAACCTTGGATTCTCTTAATTCATTACAATTTCAGTACTTAGTTTCATCTTACTGATGAAAAACAGATGGTCTCCCTAAGGTTAGGAATATTCTGTAAATTTTTCCTTTAACTTCCACTGTGACCTTTTCCAAATCCTACTACTTTCTACCCTCATTATACTATCACTTGTATTTCCTATAAGAAAAAAGCCATCAACCAATGTAATTTCATTACTTCCATGAGAAAATCAAGACTTTCATTATAATACTGGTACAGCTATTAAATAGTAACACATTTTATTAGTTTTTCTATTTTTAAAATTCACATGTAAGTCCTGACATTTCTGATAACACCATACTCACCTTGATTGGCAGGATACTGTTTATGACCATATGAATCCGCTGCATTCTGAGGGCCCTTCTCTTTAAAATTTTCTTTCGAAGTAGGCATATGCAACACAGGACCATATTCATTACGAAGCTTGATTGCCATTTTTCGTTTGTGACTATTTAAAAATTATAAACATAAGAATATATCCTTAAATACTTTCCAATGCAAATGTTTACAGATAGCCAAGAAACAAGTACTTAAATAGCTTAAGTTTACCCAATTATGTAGAAAAAGTTTCCAGTAAGATTTTAAAGTTAAATAGTATTTTAAAGAATCAAAAATTTCCAAGTGCATTTCCACACCATATCTATTTTCATTTGCTCACAATCCACCATATAGTATTCATTAAACCTAAGTAATATTTTAGTTTGTTACCTAATAAATACAAAACCTTTCACGATGAATTATCAAGGGTCTGACAGATTTAAAAGTATATGAAAACCAATATATCTTTTAAAAAACTTCAAAGTCAATATACGTTCCTTCAAATGTCTAAATATAAAAATACAGTAAAAACTTCTACAGCAACCTTTACTAGATGTATCTAAAAAGATTAGTGAGAACAAATCAAAGTACTTAATTAGTTCAGTATTTTAAAAAGAAATGCACTTATATTACTTTCAAGAATAGTCCATTTTATAAATTAAATATAAATGCTTATTTGAGGAATTAAGCAGATTTTAAAAGAAGGGTAAAGGACAAAGAAGGAACACTGCACATAATGCAATCCCAGACTGGAGCTGGAGATGTAGAACCAAAATTATGCCACCACTCAAAACTCTTCACCATACTAACGAGAAAAGATGGGAGTAGAGGTACTGGCCAGGTACAATTTCAGCTCAGCAAGGCTCTGAGAGCAGCGGGAAGCTGAAAGCACATACAAAGTGATTGATTATAAAAGGGACTCTCCTAATTATTAGGTATTTATAAAATGCATTTAATTAATGGGATTTTTACTGTAAAAGATAAGGCCAAAAAAAGTTAAATCAGCTTAAATTATGCCAAAACACCATTTATCACTGAATGGATAGCCTGTGACTGTTAGCATTACTAACTAGTCTTTAGTGGTCTCCCTCTACCTGCTCTCTTCCCCCAGTATTAGAATTTTAAATATTTTAGCAATTGAAAAAGAACTATACCTACCTCTCTTCATCCAAAGGCACAGGTTTTCCGTTATCAGCTACAAACATGTCATGGGTCCTCTTTAATGACCTGAACACAAGTGTGTGCACAGAATGTTTCTGTACCTCCTAGAAAGAAAAAGTACAGTTACACATCTAGCTACAAAATATATATATTGTACCCTGAATTAAAGTCAAATTAGTTACATACTTTACATGTTTATGTAAAAAGCTTTATACCACTCACCACAGCTACTTGTAGCAAGCTACAGAGTCAAGTTCAGAGAAGAGGAGCAAGCTCCTCTTTGGACAAGGCCCCAGGTAGAGCAACGAGTGATGCCTGAGATTAGTCATTTATTCAATAAATATTTACTGAGCTCGTGTCGTACTATGTGCCTGGCAAATTCTATGCCAGAAGCTAACAACAGAATGATGAAAAGGCCGACATGGTCCCTGTGCTCAAGAGGAAGCAGACAAATAAAAATAAGCAAAATAATTCCACATTTTGATAAATACTATGAAGGCAACAAGCAAATGGCTGAGACAAAGAATGAAAGAACTAAATGTAACTGTGAAAGATCTCTCTGAGGTGCTCTTTAAGCAGAGAGGGAACTAGCCTTGCACAGAATAGAGGTTAAGAACAATCCAGGAATAGGGAAATGTCATGTACAAAGGTGTTCAGTAACTGAAATGATGCCAGGAGGGTAGCACAGTTGTGTATGCTGGGTGACAGGGTGCTTTGTAGTACAAGATGAGGTTACAAGGGTAGACAAGGTCCAGATTAGGTAAAGACTTTTAGACCATTACAACAGTCTATGTTTTTGTTCCAGTAACACAGGACCAGTAAAAGGTTCTAAGCAAGAAAAGCATACCAGCTTAATGTTTTAAACAGAACAACTTATAGGAGAACAAAAATGGAAGCAAGGTGACCAGCTGGAAACTAATGCACCAGGCCCGATGAAAAGATAATGTTGGTCTGAATTAAGGTAGATTGCAGTGGATATGGAGAATAGTGAATGGAATCAAAAAATATTTGGGTCTTATCTTCTTACAGGACAAGGCCTGCTAATAGAATGGTTGTTTAAGCTAGGGAAAGACGGAAAGAACGTCAAGTTTTCTGGGGGTAGAGCTGAAATAAGAGACGAACTGAACGCAAGATATAGAAAACTGCCAGTCGTTTAGGACACAGAATCATTGGCACTACCCTGCAAGCGGCAGATGCCAGTGGTCGCACAACAGAAGCCCCGCCTCCGAGGACAGTGCCCAGCTCCCAAGGGCCAAAAGAGGACTAGACGCATTATGTCAGGCTTCCCGCCCGACGGAACCTCCCCCTCAGGTTTCCATCTGGTGCCTCTCTCCCTCCCCCAA
Organism: Indri indri; assembly: GCA_004363605.1. Lineage (NCBI taxonomy): Eukaryota > Metazoa > Chordata > Mammalia > Primates > Indriidae > Indri > Indri indri. The sequence continues at coordinate 126,706 of RJWJ010001362.1, read as the reverse complement.
AAACCTTAGGAAAAGACCACCCGGCCTCGGCCAAACAGCTCCTTCTCGCAGCCTCTCCCCAGACTCCAAGCACCCTCGATCACCCACGCCCGCTGCCAAAACCAAAAACAGTCCAGAGGCAACCGACTCTAGAGATCCCAAGGGTCACCATACCTCGACCATGATGCTGCTGTGTATCCCACGTCCAACAACGAAGAACACTAAGCACCAACGCAGAACCTGCCGCCACAACTGTGCGACCCCTTCCGGAATCGGGAGGCCTGGCGCCGGACGTGATGAAAGCCCCGCGCACGCGCGTTGTTCTCCCCCGAATCTGGGATCCAGAGGCGGGCCTTTCTCCTTGGGACCGCCTCTGGGGCGGGGTCTCGGGCTGAGGGGCGGAGACTCCTGGAAGCGCTTGCTTGGAAGGTTTCGCTTCTCTCTCCGAAGACGTCTTAAAATAAATGTTTTCTGCCTTACTCTCAGACTTAAATGTTTTCATTTGGGTCCCTGGTTGTTTGTGCTGTGTTCCCCGGAAACTTAATGCTTTTTATTCAGAGAACTTAACGGTCTGGAGAGCAAACCCAGTGGGTTCTAAGGCTCTTCCCCCGCCCTGCTCTCTTTCTTTGGGGGTCGCCTGCGCGCTTTATGTCGCCTGGTTCCAATCCTGGCTGGAAGCACTAGACGCCCGTGTAGGCTTAACGCCTAAAAGCTATTTTACTTAAACAGTTCAGTAAACACTTGTTGAGTGAATGTTGCGGAATAATTGTTTCAGTTTGGGAAATTTTGACATGTAGATATAAGCGAAATAATTTTAACAGATTACGGCAAATTTATTTTCTGCTATGTAAATCTTAATTTCTCAAAACTGCATAACTCTTGGCCGTTTCATAGTTGTCCATGGCTTCAACAATGCCAGGGTACAGCTTTTCAAAGCTGGTGGAAGAAAGACACAACTGGAGACTTCAGCCATGTTTGTATATGCACATCCTGGTACCAAGTATTGGTATTTTATTCTCTACCCAGGTAAAATTTGCAGGCTGTGATCGATCATGCCCAATTGTTTTTCTGTGTAAAAAGAAAAATTGCTGGTGTTGGGCATGTGCAAACTCAAACAGACAAATATTTCACTGGCCACGCTTTGACTTCACTGATGCCGTACCCAAAGCATACAGCATATACTTTGAGAGTGGAAAATAGTCTACTAAAAGGATAGCCAAGTAAATCAACAATCCCATTTAGAAATTCATTAAAAACATTAAAGTCATGTTTTTACTTGAAAATACAATGATCTCTGAATTTGAGTGTGAGTTTGGCCTAAGAACTAGTTTTCTATAAAAGTGGCCAGTGATGGTAGACCTTGCAAGGAAATATCATAATTATAAGATACATTCTTGGGGGAACTAAATCGTATTATACTTACCTATAGGTAGTAATAACTATGGAGAAGAACATGATTTTAAATGACACTAGAACTGTATAAATGTAAACCAGACAGATATATCTATGGCAATGTAATGTCTAGTTAGGCCTATTAACTTGTTAGATATTTAATCATTCTGGAAACATTTAATTTATAAACCCGGAGTCATAAAAAATTGTAATGATTGAGGTAAATTACACCAGATTGTACTCCTTTTAAAGCACTCTCTTGAATTTACAGAATTATGTCATCCACTTTAAAGTTTACATTATTTTAGATAGATATGGAGCTCAAGAGACCATATTATCTAGTTCCAGGATTCATGAATTATGCATATTGCAGGCAAATTTTTTATTTATATGGGAAACTTTTGATTTGTTTTGTTTTCTGGAGACATATCTGTCAATTTCACTGAATTGGTGAAGGGATCCAGGACCCAAAGGATCCCTGTCCTGGTTGATATCTCAAGCTTTTTTGAACAGTAGGTGTCACTGCTCCTCTGCAAAAGGGCTCAGAGGATTTTCCCTAAAGCAGACCTGGCAAATAATTTACGAACATAAATATTAATACTACGTGTGTGTGAAACCAATAGCACAAATTTTAAGCCAAGTTTTTTTTTCTCACCAATACGGAAAATCTTTTCGTTCTCTTTCAAGTGTTATGTCCTTTGCTCTTAAGCAACAATAGATCACGTAAGTATAGAGTTGAGTGCCATTTTCATCAGCTTACCATATTTTTACAGGAAGGGTTTTATAATTCTTATAAAAATTATTAATATTCCTATTTCTTCCTGTTTCAGCTTAGAGGGCTAAGTATATAATTTTTTAATAACACTATATACAATATTATTTAGAGTCATGTGGCTCAGTATGTCCTTCCCTTTCATATTTGAGATTCTTCACTAATTCAAAAGAGAGTAATAGTGGGAGCTATCATTTCTTCTTTGAATTCCTGAGGTCAGAACCAGTGAAAAATGATCTTTGGACATTTCTTCCAAACCGAAAGTTTGATTTCTAATTATTTACCACAGTGCTAAGAATTGGTCTAAATGCTAAGATAGTTTTAGCAGGCGCTTCCTGATAGCACAGATGAAACAAAAGGTTCTGGGATTGTAGGAGACAATGAGGGAGCTATTCTTCCAGTTAATGGCTGGAAAGGCTTTGGGAATAATTAGGCAATGTCAGTCAGTTATAAATATCTTAGTAAGGGGTGGGTGTGTGTGTGTGGGGAGGGGGAGAGAGAGAGAGAGAAAGAGAAGTGCTGCTTATCACAATTGCACCTTCCTCTACTCTGTGAAGCCCCATCTCAGGTATGTTAGTTTGCTAGGCTTAGGTAACAAAGTACTGCAAGCTGGGTGGCTTAAACAACAGAAATACATTGTCTCACAGTTCTGGAGATAAGAAGTCTGAAATCAAGGTGTCAGCGGGGTTGGTTCCTTCTGAGGCCCTGAGGGAGAATCTGTTCTGTTCCTCTCCCTGGTTCCTGGTGGTTCACTGGCAATCTTCGGCATCCCCGGCCTTCTGCTGCGTCGCTCCCATCTCTGACTTCATCTTCACGTTGCATTCTCCCTGTGCATGTGCCTATGCCCAAATTTGCCCTTTTTAAATGACATCAATCATATTCTATTAAGGGCCCGCCCTATTCTAGTATGGTCTCATCTTAACTAATTACATCTGCAAAGGCCCTATTTCCAAATAAGTTCACTTTCTTAGGTACTGGGGATTAGGAGTTCAAAATGTGAATTTTGGAGGACACAATTAAACCCACAACACCAAGTCACAAAAACAAGTATCAATACTGGACATGACCCTGACTCTTCTAGTTTACCTTTACAAATAAGCATTTGTACTTACAAATGTTTACAAACATTTACAAACATTTCTATTTTGCAGAAATATGTTCAGTGTGTATACTGACATAGAAGAAATAGCACTGTGATAGTTCCAGCTGTCTTAGCAGAATTCATATACTACCATGTTTGGGTGTAATATTTGTTTAATTTTTTATATTTTCCAGTAGACTTACGGGGTGACTAGGGCATGATGTTCACTATCATACACTTGACATCTAGTTGACTTGCAGATGGTAGGTTTTCGATATTCGTTGAATGAGTGAATAAGCAATACAGGTGTAGGTGGCATCAAGACCCTCATTTGATAGGTAGTTGCAGCTATTGAATCCCCAGCAAGGATGTCGTGAGTGAGGGTGTGTGTGTGTGTGTGTGAGATGTGCTCACCTCTCAAAAGACGCTATTTCAGCAACCATCAATTTAATCATAATCTTTGTGTGTAAAGCAAAGAATTACTTAAAGAGGACAATCCTGTCTTTCTGATCATTGTAAATTTTATGAAAACGAAATATTTTCCATTATATCTAAGTCAATGTTAAATTTTATTTAGTTCCTATAAAATCTAACCCAGCTACTTAGTTACAAAATACTAATTCATCTGTAGAAACATTTTCAAAAATGAGTTTAGTTAGCAGAAATACTTTCTGACATGAATAATTAAGATGATTAAGGCATTTGATTGAATATTTTACTGTTACAAGGTTTATATTATTTATTCATATTTATTTATGCTATTATATTTATATTATATAACACTATTTAGACATTTTAAGACTTTAAAAAAAAAATGTTACCAAAAGCCAACATAGCGAAACAGCACGTTCATAGAGAAACAGTAGCAACATTCTCATTAGTTAGCCACAAAACAGCGATGCCCACTATCACCATTATTATCCACACATTTTCTGCATTAACTAGTGTAATTGGACAAAACAAGAAATAGGAAACAGGGAGGCAAAGTTATCTTTATTTGCAAATGATATGATTGTATGCCTAAAAAAAAAAGAAAAAGAAATAGACTGGAAAAACTGTTGGAAACAATAAGCAAATTCACTAAATTTACTAAGCTATCTGAGTACAAACACATTATTAAAAAATCAATAGGTTTCCTTTAAGCAGTTACAAAATATAGTGGAGAAAAGGCTTTTATTTAAAATAGCAATAAATTTAAAAATGTGCAAGACCTTGGTGAAAAAAATTAAAGGACATAAAAACGTGAAGCAATGAAAATGCATACCTTATTCTTGGATAAAAAGTCTCAAAATTGTAAATATGTCTGTTACATCATTAACCTATGAATTCAATTTAATCTCAAGTTAAAATAACAATAGGTTTGATGGGGGGTGTGAGCAGAAAGTTGATTGTAAAGGAAAATCTATTTGCTTAAATATCCTAGAAATTTTTGAAAAAGGGAGGAAGGGGAGGACTATTCCTGCTAGGTCTTAAAGGGTACAATAAAGCGTAATATCAAAGTATTTTGTGGTGGAGAAGGAATATCAGTAATATGAAGAAACATCATGTTGCTGATATGAAGGAATATCATACTAGTGGAAAAAATGGAGTCCATAGGCTCATATTTGAGAAGTGAATATAAAACAAAGGTGATTCATCAGATCAACCAGGTAAATGTAGGTGGTATTCAGACAACTCGCTAACAATTCGGTGATGTGGGAGGAGGAAGCTAGATCTCCTATCTCATTCCTTACATCAAAATAATTCTAAGTGGATGAATTATTTATCATAAGTTATAAAACTCTTATTTTGCTACAATAAAAATCACTAAAATTTACTGTATGCTTATTATATGCCTGGTTACATTCTGAACATTTTTCTTATGTTTTCATAAACTTAATTTGTGGTAGAGACTGTTCTGTCATTAATATGAGATTAATGAAGTATAAGATGGTTAGGTAGCTTTCCTAAGCTCTCATAATTAGTTGTGGAGGTAGCATTCTAATCTAAATGGTCTAGCTTCAGAGCACACTCTAAGCTATTATACTGCTATCTGGCTGACTTTTAGAAAATACCTTGGGAATGGGCAAGACCTTCCTAAATAAGACCCAAACCCAGGGGTCCTAAAAGTATTTATAATTTGGTCACATAATTATTTTCAAAATACCGTGTGGCACGTGTTTATGTATACATATGATAATATATCATAAATAAAATCAAAAGCCAAATGAAAATTGGGAAAATATTTGTAATGTGCGTATTAGTCAAAGGGCTAATTTTCTTAATATGAAAAGAGCTCTCACAAATCAAGAGAAAAAATGAACTACCCAATAGACACATTGACAAGCAGTTCACAGAAAGAAAAATATTGTGGTCAATAAATATAAACAAAAAAGATTCTCATGATTAAAGAAATGTTAACAGCAATGTGATAACATATTTTACCTAAGCAGTTGGCAAAAAATTTTTAAATTTGACAAGACCCAGTGTTGGCAAGAGTGAGGGAACAGCCTAAATATTGATGAGAGTATAAACGGAGGCAATCTTTGTGATAGGCAGTTTAGCAGTAAACTAACGAAAAATTTTTTTATGTAACGTGTCACAGTGGATTCAGTTCTAAAAATATAAAAGACATGTATGTGCATGTATGTCTGTATATGTATATACACATTATATATATTTTTTTCATAGAGGTATGCAAAGATATACATACACAGGTGTTCATTTTGCTGGAGTAGGAACAGCATATTAATAAAAGAGAACAAACAGCTCTGTGCATAAGAGGAAGAAACTGTCCATCATAGTAGGTAGGTGTACAGACTCTGGAGCCAGAATGCCATGGTTCAACTCCTTCTCTGCAAGTTACCAGCCTTGGGCAACTTCCTTCTTTTTGTGCCTTAATTCCCCATCTGTAAAATGGGAATAATAGTACTACTCTACCTAATGGGGTTGTTGTAAGAATTAAGTGTAATGTATTAGGAACAGTGACTGGCACAGAATTAATTGCTGCATAAGTGTTGTATTAAAATAACTATCCTATTTGATACAAAAAGGGAAAAAGCTTTGTAAACATGACCCGGAAGTCAGAGGTCAGCTCTCCCACATACGCAGCTTCTGTTTCCATCCTGATCTAAGCTTAAAGTAGATGACAATTCTCTGCCCACCCCCCCAAAAAAATTTAGTCCACAAAATATTAGTTCGCAAAGTAAATTGAAATATCAAATAAACCACAGGGGATTGAAGGATGGGGTTGAAATTGAAATATCAAATAAATCACAGGGGATTGTCCATCCCATTCAACCTGCCCGGCTGGTCCTTACCAATTTATTATGTGGAAAGAATGTGGAGATTTTTCTGCTTCCCCATTACCCCTTCCCTGACAAAATCTGTTTTACTAGAAACCAACCTTTCTGGCTTTCTTAGATTCATATCTAGGTTCAATATTTTTCCAAACGTGTGGTTGTGTTTCCTTTGTTTTGGTATATATCCTTTGCCCTTTTTTCTCGACAGGGCTCATGCTTTCTCATCAAGCTGTAACTCTTTTCATAAAAAATTTCATTAAATCTTTGGTCCTGGGAACATTTTACAGAAAATTTTGTGAATTTAATTCAAAAAAAAGTTTAAATTGTGAAAGATTTTTGGAATGAATGTTACTGAAGTGTTCCAAAATAAAATAAAAGTTCTCATTTTCCCCAGACTTTTACTGCTGGTACTATATACTTAATATGTAAAAACTTTTAGTGATTCATTGTATTATTTGAAAATATAGCTTCTGTTAGAAATGCCAAAGGAGGAACGCAGGAGGCCAAGATGAAGGAAAAGAAAGTTTATTTTAAACGTCTGGGTACACACGGGACGAGTCCAGGATGGCATCGGCCCCAAAATGGCAGGCTTTTACGGGCGGGTTTGGGCGGGCTCTCAGAGGGGCGGGGCCTGTTTGGGCCGGCCCTCAAAGGGGGTGGGGCCAATTTAAAAGGAAAGTTCCCACGCAACCTCCCACCGGTCTTTGGGTTCAACCTAACAGCTTCTCTTCCTGATGTGCAATTTATTCTTAAAAATAAGACAGACAGTCTAATCTTAATTTTTACAACAAACCCCAGAAACCATGTCAGCCTAACTCAAAAAGGGTAAAATGGGGCTGGTAATGTTGGAAGGACATCAGGTGTCTCATAGATTTGATTGTGAAGAATCAAATAATTAAGTTTAGAAGTTTTGGTTAGTTCTGCTGCTGCAGGCTTTCTCTCAAATGCTCCCATGAATATTACGTCAGGCCAATTGGCCTGATGCTTTCTGATTCTTTGCTTTCCCCCGCCCCCCAAATACCAAATTGGAAGAGAGAATGTGGTAGGGCTAGCCTGGGTAAAGTGTCTCATCACCTGTGGTTAGAGGGTCAGAGTGATCTGATACTGACAGGACCACTGGAAGCCCGCTCCTGCACAAAACCCAACACCTTTGGGGTTTTGAGTCTCAATGTGGCAGAAGCAGAAGAGCAGCTCTGTCTTTGCTCTAGCCCTTGTGATCTGCATCTGGTTGAAGGAGAAAATGTCCTATTATTTCTTATTGCCATGCTCTATGTCAGCACCCATTAGAAAAGCAAACTGACATCTTTTAAGTCGATAGAGGGAGACCTTCCACAAGAGATAGCACTATCTCCTACTCTCCTTCTCTGCCATATGCTTCCCCATTGAGGACGGCTGACCAATTGCAAGTGTTGCTAACATACTGGTCTCAGGCTTGCCCCAAAAGCTCTGGTCCTACCTGGTCTTCAGCTCTTCAGTATTAATTTCCCTTTGGATAATGGTTCTCAAACTGTAGCTCAGGGTAACACAAGGAAAACACACACAGAGACTAACAATAACTTAGCATAGTATCTTAAAACCTATTAGACAAAGAGAATCAGTATTCATTTTGTTCATGCACTCATTTATGTGTTCATAAACTTGCTCAACAGGTACTTATTAAATACCTTCTATGTGCCAGTTGTGTGACATAGACCACACAGTTATTCAAACCAGAAGTTTCAAGTTTAAAAGCCCTTTTCCTTTCAAGTCCCTTTCCACCTTGAAGGAAGTTAGGTCCCTAAGTTAACTGGGTCCCAAAGCCTCACCTCCCTTGTCTTAGGCTCAGCACAAGTTATTGTACATAGTTTTCATTTTCTGTCTTTCCCTCTACACATAAGATTTCGCGGAAGTATCCACAGCCTCTAGTGTGCTACCTGCCACAAAGTAGGTGCTCTACAAATAGTTGCTTAGCCTAAATTACCTCCTGCTATGTGGAGTGGGCCTAACATGAATTGTATCAACAACTAACTGTATTGACAATCAGTGCCCACAAGTCTTTGCCCTTCGCGCCAGAGAGCTGCTGGCAGGACAGATTATCTCTGTTTTCTCTGTCACTGATTTACTGTCCTTGACTTATGTAACGATATCAGCTCATGTGAAGAACACTGCACTATTGACTTCAAAACATAACTGAACAAATAGTACTCCCTTTCTCCTCCACCAATTGCATCAACATTCTAAAAAATCTAAGTATTTTAGTAAGTGGAATCTCTGCAAATATATTTCTTCTCTGAAAACACGATCATCTGCTTTGTAATATTAGGCAATTTAGAGTGCTAGTGTAACTGTAGATAACTCTATAGAAAAAAACATATCTAACAAGAACTAGAATTAAAGAAACTCATTGCGGCATTGCCCATGCCTCTCACACAGACGTGAATGTCTGCACCCACTTCCCCGTATAAGTGTGAAAATATAATATTGGTGAGAGAAAGCGCTAAGAATGAGTGTGCCAGTCTGAGATACTACAGTCCCAAGATAATGGGCTGGCCAAAAAAAAAAAAAAAAAACAAAACCAAAAAAAACCCCAAAACAATAAACAAACAATAAGAAAATAAAACATATTATTTTTATAATGCTTATATTCTGTTCATAAATACGGTATAATGGGCACAGAGCACGGACTGTAGGGTCAGACAGATATGGGTAAAGTCTTGAAAGCAGCCCTTGCTACCTATATGCTCTTGGGTAGTTTACCTAACCTCTCCAAACCTCAGTTTCATCATCTGTAGAACTTAGTGGTTTCAAGAATTAAATAAGATAAACGATTATCAAACTTTGGCATTGGAGGCATGTATCAATGAAGGCTAGTTCACCCATTCACTCTGTTAATAAATTTATTGAATGCCTACTATGTCTACTTGGCTAACCAAAGTAATTCCCAACCCCTACCACACTACCTGTCACTTAGGAGGCGCTCAAGAACTGTTAGTAAAATGAATGTTAAGTCTCTGCTGTTACGGAGCAGACATTCTCATTCTCTTTCATCTTTCTGGTGATGGCAAGAATGCCAGTCAGAGCAGAACAAAACAGGAATGGAAAGGAACTTTCATTTTCATGTTGAACAAAAGTCTATTATATCCTAGAAGAATCTCAAAAAAATTACAAACTTCTGGAATTAAATGATAATTCTATTGCTAGTTGATACAATGTCAGTGATTGAAACTGTAGCAATAGAATGTTACCTCAATAGAAAAAAAATTGTTATGGTCTTCTTAACAGATAGTTCTTTTTAAATTAGCAAGAGGCTGTATATCACTAAAATAAAATCCTGTCCAGGTTATTAAAATAAACATTTTCTCAGTTATATTTTGAAGGGAAATTTTCTAACATATTATTTTAATTAATACATACATACATATTTGCTTTTTCTGTCAGATTGTGTATCCCTCTTTAAAAAAATTAAAACTAAAAAAAATAATCTTAAGCTATAGCATTTACTTAGTCCTAATAAGGGAAACACAAATTTGGGAAGACCCAATCAAGTATTTTTCTTAATTTAAACTCAATATTTTGTTTCTATAAATCTAAGTTAAAAGAATTTGGGAATGCAACCTATGTTACCAAGAGAAGAGAGAAATTTAGTGAGTCTCACACCATTATCAAGATTCTATTTCAAAGCATTGTTTAAACACTCTCCCAATCCAAACCCAGATAAGCTGCCATCTTTCCAATAAAATAATTTCTTAAATTTAATGAGACTGTTTTACTTCCCACAGAAAAAAACAGAAAATACTTTGAGGCAACACAGTTACTGGAATTTGGGTTGTTGACTTTGGTTTTCCTATTGATTCTTGTAGGAGTTGTTAATCCCCATTGCAACAAACAAATGAACAGATGAGAGAGATGGATTTGGTGGCTTATGGGAAATGATAAAGGAAAATGGGCTTCCTTTAGTCTGTGAGCATACTAATTGAAATAGATGTATGAAGGCTTCACCAATGTTAAAATAACATTTTTTATAAATAACATGAAATATATAATAATAAAATAGAATGTTAAATATGTATCCAATCACTATACTAATCATTTTGATTTAGGAATCTATAGCCTACTAATTACTTTAATAATGTTTAGAATTTGGTGAACATTTTAACTTAGATTAATAAAGGACAAAATATGAAAGCTGTTCAGAACAAAAAAAATGGAATCTGGACATTTTCTTTCTGACATTTGTCTATCATAGCATAGGACATGAATTTGTTATTTTATTATTTTAATTAATGTCTAAAAGAAAGGATAAACACATGACAATACAACGTTACTCTTGATTTTAATGGCCTCTTTTAAAACAGAGCTACATGATTGTCTCAAAACATAAGCATTTATAGTATATCATTAGTGAGTTACAATTTTAATGGGTTCCTTGTAAGTAGGTCAGATTTTTTGTGCTTGGATTAAAAATGTTCTTTTCTCACACGTTCTTTGTGAACTTGCATGACATCTACATTAATTTACCTGAAATGAGATACACGTCTCTTTTAGGAATGTCCTAATTTCCTGTCATTTTGTCCAATTAAACGAATCGAATAACTTTAATGTTTCTAACCTAGGCCAATAGAGAACAATTAGTCGTATGGCAAGTAAATAAGTTTTGCTGGGAAGATGTTGCTTAAGTGATAAAATGGTTCAGCCAACAAGTGATCCAAAAGATTAAATATTAACCAAAGAAGGTAACCATTTCTAAAGTCATTCCTAGCAGAGGACCCAGGTATATATAGGATTGAAGATCTCTCAATTAAGTCTGCTTGCAAAGGATCGTTTCTTGGAACTTCCACAAATTTAAAACCATGAAACATCTATTGTTGCTATTGTTGTGTGTTTTTGTAGTTAAGTCCCAAGCTGCTGTGAGTGACTACGATGAAGAGGTGATTCTTTTTTAAAAATTATTATATTATTAGTAATGTTAATGTAAACTATAACAATCATAATAGTTTGTTAATATTTTAATGAAATTAGCAGTGACTGTAGTTATGAAATTGAATTATTAATCTCAGTGATTTACTGTTTTATTTAAAGAATGTTTCATTGTATTTCTTATATACGAACAAAATAATTTCTTGTTTGTCACTTTTATTTTCCCAGGATGAAGGTGGCTTAACTAATGTAAGATGTGTTTTCCCACGTGTTGTCATCCTGAATTCTATGATTTTCATTTAGTTCTAGCAATACATTATTATGATTAAGAGGATGAAATCTGAAAATTTTACAAATGATAAAATAATAAAAGATTAGTATTTTAAAAGAAAAAAGCTGTGATAGATAAGTTGTTCTATGGTGAAGGAGTGTAATATATAGCTCCGAGATTACTATTTATAAATGTGAATTGTAACTAAATGTAGAAGCAGAATAGATCAAGTGTGATGTTAGAAAATGAAGTATCATTTTTTTCAGATGAGAACATTTAAATTAGAGATAGTGTGCATTGTTATGATGATTAACGGTTATGAAACACGGTTCAGTCTAATTAGTTGTTCGTTGAACAGTTTTTCCTCAAGTATTATCTTTGCTAACTTGTTGCTTTTAGTTTGAAGTTATCAAAAATACAGAAATACATTTGGAAAATGAGTAATTAAGAAATTTAAATTTTATTAACAAATTTCATATACATAATGTAGTATCATACTAGAAATAAGAATACACAATAATATTTAAATAAAGTGATTTTGTTTTGGCTCATTTGTCGAATTTAAAGAGAATTTAAGTGCATTAATTATCAGATTGTACATACAAAAAGGTAATTGTCTGGTTAATAGCATTAGGTAAGAAAAATGTAAATAACATGTAAAACTAAATTTTTGTAAAGCACTTTCACATTCCTGCTTACCAACTAATCCTCACATGGACAGTTTAATCTTTTCGGCTCCAAAATGGATCTTCTAGTTTTGGTTATTTCTTTAAGACCCAAATACCCACATAATTTCAGTAAGGTTTTTTTTAAAATTTCTTTTTCTCTAGTAAAGCCAGACCATCCATGCTACCTGTCGAATGGTACTCTAAAATAAAAAGTAAATAGTTTTCTTCTGTTATAATTTTATTTGTAATAAACAGGTGAATCACATTTCAAAAAGTTTGTGTTAGAGTGGGTGAGCTCTGGCTGGGACCATTTCTTTGATGTGAATATGTATATCTCCTCCAAATCTTTACATGTTAAGGATGTATATGGTTGGCTGGTTAAGCAGGGAAATCTGGAACCAACCTGCCTAGGTTCTAATCCTAGCACCATCCCATATAACATTAAATAATATTATAACTTAATGAATAATTGACAATAAAATTCAAAATAGAGTTCATTCAATGACTTGTAGACTCAGAAAATTCCAAGAAAGCTCAGTTGTTGCTTCAAGTCTTGTCATTTGTTAATTTGTAATTAAGCTCCTAAGGATTTAACTACTGAAAAAGAACATATGATAATGTGGTTAATCTATGCCAAAACTTTTATATTGCAATGCATGTTTTCCACTTCATTATCTTTTGATGTAATATTTTTTAAGTTAGCAAATAATTTTAATCATAACTTACAAACCTTGAGAATTATTTTAAATATGAGAAAATCATGGTGTTTGATAAAGAAATCATGTAGGGAATTTCAAGAGAATGTTTAACAAGTAATTTTGTTGATAGACGATAAGAATAAAAGTGCAATTAGCAGTGGAGAAGCCGCCTAAACTCTAGTATCTGTTATGTGTGATACCAATAAAAATAATAATGAACACTTACAATGTGCCAAGTATTATACTGAGGGTATCATAAGCAATAAGTTGTTTAATTCTTACATTAATCTTAGAAGGCTGGTACAAATGATTATTATCCTTATTTTACAGATGAGAAAACTGGGAGCAGTTAAAGTAACTTGCCCAAAGTCTTGTTGCTAGTTAAGTGGTAGGGTTAAGATCTGAACTCAAGCAGTCTGGTCCAGAGTATGTTATTAGGATCAAAAATTGTCCTATTACAAATAAATTCCAAGTAAAATTCATTTTTATTAAATCTTTATTGTCTCTTAAATATGATTATATAGGAGTTAGCCTAATCTTTGATTCACAAAAATTGGAAGTGGAGAAATGATTAACAATAATTGTAGGAATTTAGTAGTCCAAGTTTCATTCTTTTTGACAGTATAGATTATTTATACTTCTGTGTATTCCAGTGTATAGGTTTCAGAAATCTGAGGTTGTTACTATTCCTAACTGGATGCAGCTTTGTCTTAAGCTCTCTTCTTAAAAACTATACTGTACAATAGCTTTATGTGCCTTTGGTCTTTCTACTGTTATTGAACAATAAGCAGTGATTGACCATCAACACCTAGCCCACGGATGGACCTTAAGCAAATCACCAAGCTTGTGATAACCTCAATTGTAATATGAGCATGCTGGAATGGTTACATCTCAAATCTTCTATAACACTGCATTTTATTTCTGCCTGGTTCTTTGTAGGTGGTTTTTGCCCGTGGTCATCGACCCCTTGACAAGAAGAGAGAAGAGGCTCCCAGCCTGAGACCTGCCCCACCTCCCATCAGTGGAGGTGGCTATAGGGCTCGTCCAGCCAAAGCAGCTGCCGCCCAGAAAAAAGTGGAAAGAAAAGCCCCTGACGCTGGTGGCTGTCTTCATGCTGACCCAGAGCTGGTGGGTATACTGATGTTTCTGGCAGTGGTGGGTCTTTCCTGCAGAGAAAGCCTATATTCATCATGGCCTCCTGCTGTTTCATTGGCTCACATTACTGTCACTGTTATTTTGTTGGTTTGTTTTTTGAAATAAAATTCAAAACATACACTTATTGGGCCTTTGGTTTAGGCTTCCTTTCTTGTTTTCTTTGATCTGGGCCCAAGATTACGAATTAGGATATGTGAATGTTACCTTTACCTTTATATTTTGCCCACTTCTTTTGTTCAGGCAGTAAAATTTTCATAGCCTAATAACAGTTCTTCTGTGGTGAGGGATGTTTTTAATCTTCATGAGAGTATGAGGATGACTCTAGAATTTCTGGTTTTACATTAAGAAAATAAAATAACAAATTTTTATATTGACTAATCCATATCATTGAATTTTCACTATGTGCTATTTTGATAAGTATTCATAACCCAAATCCTTCATCTAATGTCTGCTTTTTTTTTCTTTGTTTGCAGGGGGTGTTGTGTCCCACAGGATGTCAGTTGCAAGAAGCTTTGGTAAAACAGGAAAGAATAGTCAAAAACGGTGTTGATGAGTTACGTAACGACATGGAGTCTATTTCCCAGACCTCCTCTTCTACCTTTCAGTACATGTCTTTGCTAAAAGACATGTGGCAAAAGAGGCAGAAGCAAATGAAAGGTAGAAATCCTCGTGCTTTCCATTGGATTCTCGGTTATAAAACTGGAAGTTAGAATGCCATGAGAATGCATGATTTTGTGAAGATTGACATTTCTAGATTAGCCTAAGTAGCATGCATACTGCTTTCGGTATGCACGTGATTACCCAAAGGTCTTCACTTAGGCACTTTTACCTGCAACTCGCCAGATAAGCACTATTCAGCTCTTATTCCCTGTATAGATAGCATAGCAAGGATGATTTTCTATAAAAAATGTCACTGACTCCTAATTTTTAGTATATAAGAAACTTATGACTCAGAAGATAATATTCACAGAGTAAAAAAAATAATTAGCATTTATAGATTTAACATTTGGGGTTTTGAATATGAGAGAGTAACCCATAATATATTCAATTGTGTTATGGATAATGATGCTTAATATATGAGTCTTGAGATCTGAACGTTGAATGCTATTGGCTTGGTGGTTAGGAATGAGCTAGTACGTGAGCCTGGCATAGGCATCTCAGTGACCAGCATACACAAATTTGGACATTTTTCAAAGAAGTCAAAGGAATCATGACATCTCTCTTGTAAATTTCAAGGCATGACTATACTTATGTGGAATGGAGAAGTAAATCAAGTGTATCCTCTATAAGATATTGAACTTGTGAAATGGAAGGTCCAAATGCTGCTTTCTCCTCTTTTTCCTCACCACAGAAATAAACATCCTATTGTATTTATTACTGGACATAATTTTCAGCTTATACTGATGGTAAATGACTAGTATGGTAGTTAGGCTACATGTGAATTTGTGTATGCCATGGACCAAATAATTTCCCCTAAATACGACTGTGTATCATGACTGCTTGGTGGTAGTTCAATGTTTATTACTTTATTCTCAGAAAATAAAAATCATAATTGTATAGTTAAATACATTCAGTTTTATGAGGCAAAAATACCAATGATTCCTACATAATTTCATTTTTCCAGATAACGAAAATGTAATAAATGAGTATTCCTCAGAACTGGAAAACCACCGATTATATATAGATGAGACCGTGAATAATAATATCCCAACTAACTTTCGTGTGCTCCGTTCAATCCTGGAAAACCTGAGAAGCAAAATACAAAAATTAGAAACTGACGTCTCAGCTCAGATGGAATATTGCCGTACTCCATGCACTGTCAGTTGCAACGTCCCTGTGGTGTCTGGCAAAGGTAACTAGTTAATACACATATTTCTACAGGGTTCCAGAAGAACTCACACTCTAAACATAAGACCATTGAAAGAAAACAAACATCTGATGGATTTTCCCCAATATCATAATGACATTGTAGTACGTCATGAAGATATCCTTAGCAGGTTGTTTTGGCTTGGCCTGATGCATTTGCCAGTTTTGATGAGCAGGATGGAGTACAGGACAGTGACAGTGGCAGTTCAGGGGTGGGTAATGTGTGTGTGTATGCACTTGCTTGAACAGATGTCAGGACCATAGACAGATGTAGGAGCTTCTTCATCTTGTGTGTTCTGGCAGTTTATGGGTAGCCCAGCATGCAAAAGGTGGAGAAGGGCTTTTTTCATCCTCTTGGCAGATTGAACTCCTCAAAACTGAATTTGATTTTCAGTAAAAGGAAGATCAATTTCTATAGTATTATTATTAATGTCTATAGTAAAACATTCTTCAGTAACCTATATAATCAGTTATCTGAAAGAATTGAGACTAAAGACCAAGTAATTATTGCACAGGCCCCTGAACATGACATGTTACCTTTCGTTTGCAGAATGTGAGGAAATCATCAGGAAAGGAGGTGAAACATCTGAAATGTATCTCATTCAGCCTGACAGTTCTGTCAAACCATATAGAGTATACTGTGATATGAACACAGATAATGGAGGTAAGCATTGGATAGTTGTTGGCCTATTGTTCTGTAATTATTCTGATACCACAAGTGCCAGGAAACAAGACCTAGCTCTACCATAGCCAATAATGAGTCATTTGATTTGGAATCCAATCCAATATTTAAAAAGTTTTAAAATATCTATGATTCACAATTTGGGGTAAGATAATGCACTTGCAGTTTCCAAAGATTATGAGAGTTTTCCTCCCATATTTGTTTGCTTATTATATCTATTTTATAGCACCAAATATAGGTAGGCATAAAATGAATGGAAAGGACAGGGGATCCAGACATTCCTTTCAAAGTGACATTATTTGTTATTGGTTAATATGTGCTATTTTTTTTTTCTGTCAACCAAAGGATGGACAGTAATTCAGAACCGCCAAGATGGTAGTGTTGACTTCGGCAGGAAATGGGACCCATATAAACAAGGATTTGGAAATATTGCAACCAATGAAGATGGCAAAAAATATTGTGGCCTACCAGGTAAAAACCACGCATACAAAATAAAATCATTCTATTTAAAATGGGATTGTTTTTTCCATTAAGAAAGCATACAATGTTGGAAGGCTGTTTTTAGATTGTAGGCAGTTAAGAGGAATTTAACGACAAAAATGTGAAAGCTAAAGTAAGAAAGGCAGTTTTTGGTTTCCAGAGGTTTTATTTTTGGTGAGATTTTATTTTATTTTTCCTTTAGGTGAATATTGGCTTGGAAATGATAAAATCAGCCAGCTTACCAGGATGGGACCCACAGAGCTCTTGATTGAAATGGAGGACTGGAAAGGAGACAAGGTCAAAGCTCAGTACGGGGGATTCACTGTGCAGAATGAGGCCAACAAGTACCAGCTCTCAGTGAACAAATATAAAGGGACGGCCGGCAACGCCCTCATGGAGGGAGCTTCTCAGCTGGTGGGAGAGAACAGAACCATGACCATTCACAACGGCATGTTCTTCAGCACGTATGACAGAGACAACGACGGCTGGTAGGTGTTGCCCTCTTAGCTTTAAAAGTCCCCACCAGTATTATTGGTCAGAATCATTAACAGCTAATATTATCAATAACTACCTTTTGGGGGGCACTGTCAGTCGCAGTACTAAGCTCTTTCTGTATCATTCTAAAGCACCTCAACTGTGAGGTAGACATTGTTAGTCTCATTTTACAGATGAGGTTTAGAGAGAGTGACTTGCCCAAAGTCACACAACTGCCAAGAGATAGAACTGGAGTTCAAGTACAGTTACTTTGTGAGTAATGAGCATTTAGATTAATAGTGATGTCTCTGTAATGTGTATATTAAAACCTTCATTTTGTTTCCTAGGGTTCTCTAATACAAAGGGATCTAAAGACTGTCATTTCAGCATAAAGTAACCAGTGTAACCCTTAAACGAATTGGCCACATAGGCCCAGCTCTCTCCCTTTCTTGTTATAGGGCAGAGAAGGCCTTTGGTGTATTAGTGTGACTCTGTGTATAGAATCCAAGGGAAAGAGTCATATGTGTGACTGAGCATGGCACTCTTCTGTGGGTCCTCTGCAAACGATTAACTTGACCGCTGTAGTGCTGTTTCTAATAACCCCAAATACATTTCCTTTCAGGCTAACTACAGATCCCAAAAAACAGTGTTCTAAAGAGGACGGTGGTGGATGGTGGTATAACAGATGTCACGCGTCCAATCCAAATGGCAGATACTACTGGGGTGGACAGTACACCTGGGACATGGCAAAGCATGGCACAGATGATGGCATAGTATGGATGAATTGGAAGGGGTCATGGTATTCAATGAGGAAGATGAGTATGAAGATCAGGCCCTTCTTCCCACAGCAATAGACCCCCAAAATGTAGATTTTTACCCTTCTATATGTGACAACATTTTTGTACATTATGTTATTGGAATTTTCTTTCATACATTATACCCCTCTAAAACTCTCAAATGGTTGTGTGACTTTTTGGAAAAGGTACAGGTTAAATGACATTAAAAATAGCACACAATTTTCTTTTGTATTCTTCATTTATCTTGCTTACCAAGAAATATCTAAAAGAATAGTGGTGGACAGTCAGTGTTCATAATTTCAATTCTGGTTGATTGTGAAAAGTTTCACATTAGGAAAAGGGATCTTCTGTCTGTGTAGGAAAACTGTGAGGCAAACCAAAAACTAATGTTTAAAAGTCCACGTTATTAAAATTCTATTTATTTATGTAAGATCTATCATAGAAAACTTTCAAAAAGATTTATTAATTAAACCAGTCTCTGTTGCAATAAGTTAATGTTTCCTTATTTTGTGATCCACTTGGCCGATAAGTTAGGCTTTGCACTTGTAAGAAAAGGGAAGTATTCACATCCTCACATATCAAATAAACTGTCCTTAAACATTTGAAGATATAAAATTTTACTCTGTATCATGGAAAAACCATTTCTCTGCTACTTCGGCAGGCATTGGGATCAGGGATTCCAAGAGGACATTCAGGATCAAGTCTTCACCAGGTGTTTTTTCAGAGAAATAGTGAAGTAGGAAGCAGCATTTGCCAGGTGCCCATGGAAACCAGGACTACTCTTGCCCTCAGTTATGTTTTTCTTTTTTATATCATCACACCAGAACCAAAGTAGCAGTGGGTTTTCTGTTCTTTCTGTTTCTTCCCATGAAACGAATATATCATGTCAACATTTCTTCACTCCAACTGCCCTGGGAAACCCTATGAGCCTAGGTCCTCCTTCCCTAATGTGTCATCATTGCAACTCATTTTCATGGAACACACTGTCCTGAAGCTCATCCTCTTAATCTTTCATTTAAGCAAAGGTTATTAATATCTGTCTTGGAGATGCTGCTACTTTCTTAATTCCTCATCAAATTCAGCATCACCTTTTACCTGATTTCCCTGCCACTAATTCTGACCCACAGGAGCCTGTATTCACCTATTGCTCTGCCATGACATATATTGTCCTAAAAATAGAAAACTGTGACCAAGTTACTTCCCTGCTTAATGTTAGCTCCTTGTAATCTATATCCAAATTCCTTAAATCCATTTTTTTCTTAGAGGTGAAAATGGTCCTAGTACCACCTCCTGGCCCCTTCACTGTAGACCTCATTTTTGTCACATTTGGTCACAAAAGATCAGGCCCTTTTAAAATATTTTTCAGCAGCTTTATTGAGCATAATTGATATTTTAAAAAAACATGTACATGTTTAACATATAGAATTTTATGAGTTAGGACATATAAATACACCCACCCATGATACCATCAGTACAATCAAGGTATTAAACCTATCCATCACTTCCCAAAGTTTCCTTGTGTCCCTTTGTTTTATTTTGTGTGTGTGTGTGTGTGTGTGGTAAGAACATTTAACATGAGCTCTACTCTCCTAAAAAATTTTTAAGTGAGCAATACCATATCGTTAACTATAAGCACTATGTTGTACAGCAGACCTCTAGAACTTATTCAAAGAGTATAAATGTAACTGTATCCCCATTTCCTCCTTTCTCCCATCCATGGCAACCACCATTTTATTTTGTTCTTCAATTAGTTTGACTATTTTAGATACCTTATATAAGTGAAAGCAGGCGGTACCCTTGTACATTGTTGGTGGGAATATAAAATGACGCAGCTACTGTGGAAAACAGCGTGAAGGTTCTTCAAAAAATTAAAAAATAGAGTTACCGTATTGTCCAGCAATTTCACTTCTGGGTATATAGCGAAAAGAATTGAAATCAGAATCTCAAGGAGATATTTGCATGCCCATGTTCATTATAGCACTATTCACAATGGTCAGGCCCTTCTATATGATTTCTCATTGTTCCTCTGCATTTAGGAACCAAGGGCAACAGCTAAGCAATGTACTCAGGAAGTGTCTTTTGAGCAAGCACAGATTCCTTATAAGGACAAAAATATGGGTGATATGAAACCCACCAGCTGCACTAGCTCAGCCAACATTTCTGTTTAACCATTGCGCACTTAATATCCTACATGCTGATCATCTAACCTGCAGACTTCTTTTACAAAATAAAGATTTCTTGGTACTAACCTAGGTTTATTGCATCAGCATTTCCATATGGAAATAGCCTAAGCATCTCTGTTTTTAAATAAATATTCCCAAGAGTTTCTGATCACTGGCTGGATTTTGGAATTACTGGTAGAGGGTACATTAGTATTTATCTGAGACTCCCTTTATCTTTCTTACCTAGCAGGTTTCTCACTCATATGGTGGCCATGAAGCAATATTTTGAGCAAATAATCATCCTTGAAATTATCATGACTTCATAGGTGACCACTACTTATGGTTAAGACTGAACTTGGGTTTAACATGTCACCAAACGCTAGAACCACTGTTTCTGCTATGCTGCATCTCAGTTTCAGGTGATTCTCTAGGTTAAACTTTAAGTTCTTTTGAAATATAGAAAAAAATTACAGATGCTACCTATCATTTGTACACAGAGCTGAAACTTTGATTTTTGAGTTCCGTTCTCCCCCCTCATGGTTGCATGTGATGTGATGGTCCTGCTTGAACTTCCCCTGGTGTACAACTCTGCACCAAGTAGCAATGAGTTGGTACATAGTGATGGATACGCATGGAAAATGGAATCATTTATATATATTTTTAAAACATTAATTAATTGTGATTTTGAGCAATGAAAGTAGCCATATTATTGTAGACATTTTGGGAAATACAGAAAAAATCAGAATCACTTAAAATTTCAACACAACCGGTGGAGCAGCTAATATCTTGATTTATGTTTTTCTTGTTCTCCCGTACATGTTTTAGTACCTGAATTTTTCACATTGTATCACAGAAAGTTTTCCTACTATTTAATTTTTTCCATAATATTATTTTTTTGTATTGTGCTTTTAAATGGCCATGCAATATTCCATCATGGGAACTTAAACAAGTCTTTGTCATTTCACAGTTAGTTTTTCTGACTTTTTTCTATTAAAGAGAACACCAAAATCAATATCCTTCTTCATAAACCTTTTTTCATATATTATATAATACATTATATATTATTCATAATATTATAGATTTATTTTATAATAGTACTTATATATTATGCAGTTTATAATAGTATTTATATATTA
Source organism: Indri indri (assembly GCA_004363605.1). NCBI lineage: Eukaryota > Metazoa > Chordata > Mammalia > Primates > Indriidae > Indri > Indri indri. Next base: position 104,916 of record RJWJ010001362.1, on the reverse strand, counting down.
TAAATATGTATTTTACATATTAATATATTATATATTATAAATATATATTTATAATATTATTTTTATTTATTTCTAGGATAAATTACTAGAAGCAGAACTTCTGAAGGGAATAAAAGGTTTTGGCATTTTAAAGATTTTAAATATATATATATGTGTGTGTGTGTGTATATATATATATATATAGTGCCAAATAACTCTCCAGAAAGATTGCGTCAATTTACCTCTGATGCCAGAATCACACGTTTGTCATTTTTCTTCTCTCTCACTAATGTGGAATATTATGATTAAAATATTGAAAATTACTTTACTCTTCATATCTTTAATTACTAGTACGAGTTTTAAAAATGTTTAATGACCATTTGACTATCTTCTTTTGTGATTGGCCTATCCACGCCCTTTCCTCAACTTTCTATTAGCAAAATCATCTTTTATACGAATTATTAATCATTATTTATGTAGGATAGCAATCAGGAACATAGTATTATATTTATTCAAATATTTTAATTCCTAAGTGTTACACTGGGAGAGTCATATACTTAAGCAAATAATCTTAACTAGTACCAGTATTAACCACTGGACTCTTTCTCTCCTCCCAACCAAGATGTGATCGATAGGCAATATATTTTTTGTTTGTTGTTTGACTGAATTATATTTATTTCTCGCCCCCTCAACTTTTCTTTTGAAAAGTTCCAGCTCTACAGAGAAATTGCAAGAAGTTTAATGAATACCTGTCTGCCCTTCCCCTAGCTTTACGAATTGTTTGCTTCATTTGCTTTACCTCTCCAAAGGAGGCACTTTAATGCAGTTTTGCAACAGCTAATGTAGGCGTGCGACCTTGAGGTCGAAGACCTATTGGGGATCTAGACAAAGTGAAGTTAGCAAATGTTTTCCAGAGTCCTCTGTTGCAATCATCACGTACCCACCTCCAGCCATGAGCTGGTGAATGGGGACACCACTGCTTAGTGACCGAACACTTTTCAGCTCAAACTTGGCAGGTTCTCTTAAGTTTTCTTGCCTGTGTGGTTTTGAATTGTTGATTTTACTATGTAGAAATGGAAGACATAATGTTCAGCTCTTGTTCGAGAATTAATTGGAGTCTCCTCCCCAGGTGCAAATTCTTCACCATGCTACTCTCCTCAGTGATGTTAAAGCCTTTCCTGCCTTTATCCCCAATTATTTAAGCATTTTTCTCTATAAATGAGATTTATAAAGTACTTGGAATTCTGTTAAAAAAAAGCAATAAGTGAGTTAATGAATACCTAAATAAATACATAAAATAGAAGATATCTCAAAAATGGCTTCTGTGTAAATTTCGTTATCTACAAGTGACTTGTATTGTTTTGATGGCTACCAAAATCTAAATGTCGCTGCTTCTCAAGCTGTTTCAGCAAATAGTAAATGTTGTTTTGATACAAAAAGGATTTAATTCATGATTTTTATATCTTGCCTGTACTTACATTGATATTGTGTCATTTTCTTTTAGTATTTTCTAGACATGATTTGAGATTGGCGAACTTGGCTGATGGGTCTTCTTATTCTAATTCACCTAGCATCAGCTAACTAACTTGGAAATGTGTTTTTTTGGGGGGGGGAACCTATGACAGAGTATAATTAGATCAGTAACACCACTGGGAAAATAATGAAAAACAAACAGTCTATACAATAGTCTCATGTTTATTTATGAACTACAGTGTCATTATCCCAGAATGAATAATAAATGATGTGTGGAACTTAGGTGGGTAGAGCCTGGAAGAACAAAACCATGAGCTTCATCCCCAGGTGCATTTCTTTCCATCACATTCTTTAACCTCCTTAAACCACTATTTTCTCACCCGAAAAGTCAATTCATAAAATGTTCTCACCTTTATTAAAGGAGCTGTAGTAATTATCAATTGTCAATTAAATGTGTCCTTATTATGTTTTTGTGAAACTCCTAACTCTTTTCTAAAGAGTTTCCAGAAGCTGAAAGTATATATGTAAGCGCAATACTTGAATTAAAATGTAAATAATCTCCTTTAACAAAGATTGACTGTAACATCTTAATTAACTTAGTTATTATACATCACCAGATACAGAAGGAATTTATGCATTTGTAGGAGGTTGAAATAGATGACCTTAAAAGTTCCTTTTACCACTTAGATTCCTTAACTCACAAAAATTTATTGGGTCATTATTATGTGGCAGGCCCTGTGTGAAGTACTGGACATAAAATACAGTTCCTGCACTTAAGAAAGGAACAATTAATTAAGAGATTTTCCTGGTGTACTGTGGCATACTAAAGGAGAACATCAAAGACAGCTTTGGGCTCAAAGATGAAGATTGGTTTACCCAGATGTGAAATTAAAATACAGCTGGGTGTTTTTGTATTACTGACTCAGGATCAAAATCCCCAATTCGATGTTTTTCTCTCTAGCAGAGATATTTAAAACCATGTACTTTCTTGGCCAAATTTTCATGTTCATATTTATTTTGTTCATTCATTCACTCATTCATTCATTCATCTAAGAACAATTTTGAAATGGATAACCTAAACAGAACTTATAGATTAAGGGAGAAAGGGCATCATGCGTAAGTGAGCAGAAGTTAAGGAAAGAGGAAACGATAATATTTTTAAAGTAAATGTAAAATAAATTGAGTCTTAAAAAATATTTATCTATTATTTATAAGAAAATCTTCTAAGTAAAATGAAAAAGACACTTTGAAAATAAAGGGACATGCAAGACTTAAGGAAAGGAGAAACAACAATAAAATAAAAAAGTACACATAAAATAAAATTGTGTTTAAAAATTCATCCATTATTTTAGGAAAATTTCCTAAACAAAGTGATAAAAATATTGAAAATAAAATGACATGTCAAGATATCCAGGCAAATGCAAAGCAAAGGAAATCAGGAGTGATGACAATATTTATATTTGACAAGGTGGAATTCAATTCCAAAAAAAGAAAACAGGAAAAAGAGGGACATTATATAATGATAAAAAATACCGTCCGTACAGAAGATACAATAGTCACAAACTTGCATGCATTGGATAATGAAGGGGCTGACCATACAAAACTCCTGACACTCAAAGATCATACACACACACAAAACCATAGAGTGAGATCTTACTATTAATATATACACACAGACACACACATACAAACATGTATGTGTATATAAATATAAAGACATATATATTTCAGAATATGATAGATCAATTACATAAAATAGGAAAAGATACAAAATATTTAAATAATACCACCAATAAGCCTAGTAAAATAGAACATTATAACCTATCAATATGAAAATATGCATTCTTTTTGCCCACGAAATATTTGTAAAAATTAATCTGCACTGGTCCACAAAGAAAACCTTAAAAATTCTAAAATAAGATGAAATAGTTGGTTAAACTAACAAAATTTATAAAATACTTGGTAACTAATAATTAAAAGATGACTCACTCTAACCCCCTAAAACAGTAACTAATTGGGTTTTAAAATAAGAAAATTAGAGATTAAGAAAGACTCTTCTAAGTAGCCCCTAGAATTAAAAGAAAGAAGTAAATATTGGAAGTACAATTTTTCTAGACCAAAAGAAAAAATGTGGGTAATAAGAGTAAGAATATTTTATACTTCATCCAAAAGCTATTCTTTAAATATGAGCAAGGAGGTATAAGCATAGGAGAGAGTCTATATGGTGATCAAAAGGAAATTTTATACAAAAAATTGACATTTTAACTCTATGGACAAAGAATTCTTTATTTAATAAATGATCCCAGTATAACCGGCTATCCATCCACAAGAAAACCAAAGTAGACTTTCTTCATAATGTATTAAAATAAATTCTAGATTAATTGCATATGAAATATAAAATTTAAAAACCATAAAAATATTTAAGGAAACATTTAAAACTTGCCTGTATTATCTTGGAGTGGTTGAGACATTCTTATGTAGGACAGGACACACTACATAAATGAGCTCTGACCCAAAGGAATTCACAATCTGGTGCTACAATAACATAAGCATGTTAGAGATAGGGATAGACTACATTATTTTTGAGATATGAACAAAAACTGTGAGGGCCCAGAGGACAATTCGATTCATTCTACGGTGGGCATTGGAAAAAGATTCACAGAAGCGATATTATTTGAGCTGTTTTTAAAGGCAGGAATGGTGTCTTCTAGGTAGCATATGAAAAGGCACAGAATTGTTAAAGGACCTGGTTTTCCAGTACCAATGAGAAATTCAGTGTCATTGACATGTAGAATGAATAATTGCAGAGGTTGAAAATAGACCAATTTGTGAAACAGTTTACATGCAAAGCTAAGTTTTAACTTAACCTTGATGTCTTTCTCCTGCTTCAAGCTATTGATGGTAGTTGAAGCTATGGTGATTGTCGGATCAACCAAGGAGAAAGGGTACTCACTGTGGAGTGAGAAAACAGGGTTTGGCCAAGACTGGGGATTGCAGACCTCAATATCTATCCTCCCGCTCCTCCTTATTAGTAGAATCCTAATTTTATTCAGGATAATCTTGTACCCAGGCTAAAAGTCAACGTCTCAGCCTCTCCTGCAACCAGGTTTATTTATGTGACTAAGTTCTGGCTAATAAGATATATGTGGAAGTACAATATAGAGCATCCAAGAAAGTTCCTTAAAAGGAGAAGGTACTCCTTTCCCCTTCTGTCTGTCCTTCTTCCAGACTGCCACGGGACATGACGTTTGACCATGAGGTGAACTGGAGGGTGGAAGCCTTTTATTAGGATGAGGCCTTCCTGAAGACTAAGGGGCCACAATCCTGTAGACTTTTCTGTGAACCAAAAATAAGTTTCTGCCTTGTGGAAGCCGCATGTGCCAAATCTAATTCTAACTAATACAGACAAGTACTAATATTATCGTAATGAGAAACCCTTATATTTAAGGTCTGAGAAGAAATTACCAGTTCAAAAGACCGAAAAAGAAGGAAGTGATATACCACAAACCAAGAGAAAAAGACACATCCAAGAGGCAGGACAGGTGCAAAATAGCAGCAGATGTTTAAAAGAGGTCAAGTATGAGGCTTGCATACAGCACGTCAAATTTAGACTTAAGAAGTTATTATTGACCTGAGGAAAGAAATTTCAAGAGAGTGGTAATTACATGAAAATCGAGATGAAGTGGACTTCCAAGTGAATGAGAATCAGAGAAGCTGAATTAATATTTAATGTCAGAAGAAGGGAAATAGAAAAATAGGTTAAAGATGAGGTAAAATGGAAAAGAGATGTCTCGTGTATTTTCTTGTAACCAAGCTATCTCCCGTTACCATGATTCTGGTAATATTGGCTACTGTTTATTAAATTAAAAGAGGTTTATCTAATCCTTTGATAAGCTCAAAATCTTCAAAATAAATTAGAAACAAATGGCCCTTCCCATTCGCTTTTGTTCTGGGACCCCATTCTGTTCCTACCTAGTGTGCTCTTCTAAAACAAAATATTTCTAGTCTCAACTCAGAGTCTGCGGAGGCATATGTGTGAGTGTGAGTGGGGTGGGAACAGAGATAGATGGAGTTCTGATGTCTCACAGAAATGAAGCTTCTTTTAATCCTGAAGAAGTTCTCATCCAATTATCCAACTATTTGAAGGTTTACCATTATTCATATCAAGGATCTTCAGTTCCACATAAGGGAATGCAAGAATACTGGGGTTCACTTGTGATTCATTTGCAAGCTTTTATATTCACCTCCCCTCTGCTCCCCAGGCCCTGGCCCCTAGCTCTAGGCTCCTTCTTCCCTCCCTTCCTCCTTCTGTCCTTCCTTCCTGGGAGAAGGGATGCAGTTTACACTGGGAGAGAAGCCATTCAAGTGAAGAAAATGTATAGGATTGCTTGGGATACTGTAATACATGTTAAAAGGAAAATGGCAAGTAGCGCTTACTGGGAATATTGAATAGAAATTAAAAATTGGGGGCCAAGGCCACCAAGATTGAAAATGCAACTTCGATCAAATAAAATATTGACCAATGTAAATATGTTGAATTTATAAAAATAGTGTAAGTCATATTTACTGAGTTGCTGTCAAAGTAATGAGTTACTTTTAATAATATCTAGTGTATCACAGAATATAGTTAAAGATTTGTAGAAAAATGAAGCCAAATCAATTCTGGGAGGATTGTTTATCATTGTGTGAATTATATCTGTTTTTGAAATGCTTGTAAATATTTTTAAAATTTTAAATGTATTTTTGAAAGAAATTGATTAGACCCTGGGAAAAAATTAGGTGTGCACTATGATGTCTTGTGGAAGACGTAAAAAACAGATTTCCGTTTCTGTTAGGAAAGAATGTTTCTCCTGCCTTCCTGGATTTTTGCTTGGTAACAGAAGAGATGAACACACTTTGTAAATTGTAAATTCTTCTACAAAGGTCAGCCATTGTTCATTTCAGTGGTTTTAAGTTGGTTTAAAACCACTCAGATCAAATGGGGGAAATAACTTCTTTACTTTGCAATGGCCATCTATGACTTTGGGTGGTGTGGGAAGAGAAGTTTTCAAACCAAAGCCCTTCAAGTTGCAGAGAGGAGCTACCGTCTGACTCCCCTTCGTGAGGTACTGAGTGCTCCTTGGTATATTCTTATAAAAATGTTAAAACCCACAGAGCTATTCAAAGATAAAAAACTCACGTAACTTTATTTTTCAAAGCACTACCATGTCTCAGTTACATTTAGCTACAGTACAAAGAATAATGAAATAGCACCCGGGATTTTTTTGGCAGGTTGTAAAGAATCTTGACTCCTTTACTTTCCTTATTTTCTCTCCACTTCACTAAACGAAGGAGACAGAATGGTCCCACTCCCACTCCTTCAGCCTATTGGGTCACTAAGGGCCTCATTTTCATGCGAACAACCTTGAGGGAATAATCTGCTCCTCTAAAGGGGACCCAGACCACTCCATTCTCAATTTCATAAGGACTGTTGTCCCTCGGGTCATAGGACCCCCCAGGGTAATAGACGCCATTGAGATTGGCTGCCTGGCAGTTGTTGTACCACCAGCCTCCTCCATAGACTTCCGCACAGTTCTCTTCCCACTGGTCTGCATCCCTGTCAAAGGTGCTGAACTTCATGTTGTTGTGAGAAGTGTACTCTGTCCCCTCCTCCACAGAACCCTCAATCAGAGCATCGCCCGCAGTGCCCTCGTAGGAGGAGACCTGCAGGGCATAGCCATCGGCCTCAGAGCCCACCCGGAAGTGATATTCTGCATAAGCCCCTTTCCCAGCCCAGTCCTCTAATTCAACCCTAAGAACAGAGCCCCTCTGGGTTAGCAAGTGGAGGTAGTCATTGCCTAGCCAGAATTCTCCTTCTCCCTTGTCATTCACGCTGCCGAAACCTCTCTTGTAGTCTTGCCAGGTCCGGTTAAAATTCAGTGATCCATCCATTCTTTGCTGGATCAAAAGCCATCCTCCCAAACTGGTCTCTTGATCGCAATAAACAGAAAAAATCTTACTGGATCCCGGTAGCTTGATATTGAAAATGCCACTTTGGGCACCTGAAGGATGTGTTTGGAGGACATCACCACAGTCTAAAAAAAAAATTAAGCTGGTTGGAAAAAGTTACTCTCATTTAACTTTACAAAGATAGGCCCAGATTAAAGAACACAAATATAGCTTTCCTTCCTTCCTTTCTTCCTTCCGTGAGGAAAGGATGCACTTATACTGGGATAGAACTTATTTATACCTGCAAATTGCAAAGGGGATTTTTCTCAAATGGATTTGGAATTTTACTTGCACATACTGACTAATAGCCAGTAAATAGCAAAGGTAGCTAAGTATCAGTTAGTACCTAATACAACTTGTTTTTAACCTGATCTAAATGTCAACTGAGACACACACTAAAAATATGATTAATCAATTGGGTGACAATTCCAATAGCACACAATTTGAATGGTGAAAGAATTTGACTAAATAAACTCAAAATCTGGTTTCAGAAGAATCCATTCATTCATTTAAAATGTATTTATTGAGTGATGACTCTCTGCACCGTTAAGCATTTGGGAATACAGAGATGAACATGATATAGACAAAGGCCTTGCCCACATGGAACTTACAGTCTATCACAAAAAAACAGACCCAAAACGTATAATTTCAATAAAGTGTAATAGAGAGTTAGGAAAGAAGCGCAAGGTGCCAGGGGGGCGCTTTGCAAAAACAATTAACTTAGTCTAGGGGGTCAGGGGATGCTTCTCCAAAGGAGAAGTGTGGATACCTCTGGAAGGGCGCGATCTAGTATGGTCTCCCTTGATGCCATGTGCTCCTCTGAGGTCTTCGAGATCTGCTTCGCTTCCCGCCTCATCTGCCATTTTAAAGCTCTTGGTTTCAAATGTGGAGCCTCCTTTGTTGTAAGTCGTGCTAGAGGTTATGAATTGTTTGCTGTGACTTGAAGTTTTACCACTGGAAGGGAATTCAGGTACACCAAAGTGACGAGAGCTGGTGGCTCCTACGTTTGCGAAGATGTCAGATTCTGAGCCCATAGACTCGGTTTTACTGGCAAACCCATTGAACAGAGTTTCGAGTGAACTCGGGGATGTTTTTCCAGTGAAGGGAGTCTCAAAGAAAGCAGCTTCTTCGGGGTGCCTGCGGCGGAATTCATCCAGGCCACCTACACCAGTAAAGAAAGGCAACTCTTCCGCATCACCACAGTCAGAACCATCTTCGGAGGTCACCACTTCTTTGGTCACTTCTTTCTGACCATCGGGGCGTGTAATAGTCTTAGTAACAGTTTTATAGCATGAACTACGCTTGGTGGTTGTGCTACCAGAGGTGACCTTCTCCTTACCAGTCAAGAGCTCTTTCTCTCCTTTAGAAGTGACCAGTTTACTTGTGTGGTACTCTTTCTTTGTCCCTGGACTTACACTTCCTGACACCTCTTCAAATGTGCCCCAGTCTGGGTTGGTAGGCTTGGTGCCCCCGTAGCCTGAGCTATCTGGCCTAAAACTTCCAGATCCAGAGCTCCCAGTGCTCCAATGTCTGCTACTACTGGATCCAGAGCTAGAGCTTCCAGTGCTCCAATGTCCGGTACTACCAGATCCAGAGCTCTCAGGGTTTCGGCTTCCAGTACTGCCTGGTCCAGAGCTGTCAGGTTTCCAATGTCCGGTACTACCTGATCCAGAACTCCCTGGGTTCCAATGTCCGGTACTGCCAGATCCAGAGCTCTCAGGGTTTTGGTTTCCAGCACTACCTGGTCCAGAGCTGTCAGGGTTCCAATGTCCGGTACTACCTGGTCCAGAGCTCCCTGGGTTCCAATGTCCAGTACTAACAGATCCAGAGCTCCCAGTGCTCCAATGTCTGCTACTACTGGATCCAGAGCTAGAGCTCCCAGTGCTCCAATGTCCGGTACTGCCAGATCCAGAGCTCTCAGGGTTTCGGTTTCCAGTACTGCCTGGTCCAGAGCTCCCAGGGTTCCAATTGCCAGCATTAGCAGGGTTCCTGGGGCCTTCTCGCTCTGATCCTGTTCCATAAGATGCAGAGTCTCCTCGGGCATTCCCATCTCCACCAGGCCTCTCTAGCACCATTCTCATCTGCTGCACTTCCGTTAGTGCCTTCCACTCTGGAGGGGCCTTCTGAAGCTGGCTCTTGAAATTTCCAGGAATCAAGTCTTCAACTGGACTCATTTTTATCAGTGGTAAGTATTGCCTGTCTCCAGAGGGAAGTAAATTTTTGGCAATGACCTGTTCGAGTTGTTTCTGCTGATCTTCATAGTCCTTTAGATCTACCTGACGAGTTAAAGCCCTGCTGCAAGACCCTTTGCAAGATCGGATCTTAATATCAATGTCCACCTAGACAGAGGGGAGAAAAATAAAGAGAAAACGTCTCTATAAATAAATAAGCTATGTCTACTGAGTCCTGGGTAGTTAATTTATTTTTTGGAAACTGGTTTCATTTTTTTGACTTGGAAACCTACCAATCAATACTCTTTACTTCCTGCTTATCTAGCATCCTCGGTGGAGAAGATATTGGGCAGTACAAGGCCAACCAGGATAAGCAATGAGTGCTGTCTGGATTCATCATAGCCTTAGAATGGATCAAGAGTAAGGTGCTATTTCCTCTGAACCAAAACACTAATTAAGGAATCCTCAGTAAGACTGAGGCCAAAGACTCGGAGGCATGGTGGTGGTATCAAGGGCTTTGGAATTAGATAGAAACTGAACATTTGCTTTTGAAACGTACTATCTATGTGCCCTTGGAAAATGTACTTAATGTCTCTGAACTTTTTTCTTCATCTATAGAGTAGGGAAAATAATACCTACTTTTGGGTAGATAATGGATATAACACTTTTCTCTGCATATAGTAGACACTCAATGCATGACTATTGCCTTCCTTTTTTCTACTATTCCAAAACAAGGAAATCTGGGGGCGCAGTCACATACTTACCTCCAGCCGTTTCATATCTACCAGCTGAGACCTAACGTTGTTCTGCAGAAGTTGAATATGCTGTGCTTTTTCTATGACTTTGCGCTTCAGGACCTCAATTCTGCTTCTCAGATCTTCTGACACTTGGTTATATGCACTGTCATGGTCTGAAATAGAAAAATATGGACATTGAAGTAGCTGCTGAGTGATTGGCCTGTAATTGCCAGCAAAAAATAAAAAGAAGAAATTTCTTATAAATATTCCCATGTTTTATTTTTGGATGGAGTTTGTTACAGTTTAATCTGTGAGTTCCAAACCTATTAGGCATTCGACAGTGATATGTCCCGCAGTCATCCATGGATGTCAGTGACGATGTCCTCCTAGTAACTATTAATCCCAATAAAACAAAGAAGGAATTTCTTTGGAATTGTAAAGGTATAATGAGGAGTTAAAATAATTGTTTGATCTCATTCCAATTATTTTATCATATTTTCAATTAAGGGACTTGAACATATTATTGGATTTTCTTATTGCAGAATTTTTCTTCCCATCTATAGATTTGAAAATTGTTCTTAAGTTTTTTTTGGTCAACAGGATCATTTGCTTGCCAGCCAATGTTGTATTATCGACGTTAAATTAGTCAAATGTCTTCTGAAGGCAGAAAGAGTGAAAGCATGGATTTAGGAACTGAGGCCTCCATAGGCTTGCTGCCCATGCCCAGAGTGAGTGCAATGTTTCCTGGCCCTCAGGAGTGCCCTATAAGAAAGATGTAGCATGACCCTATATTTTAAATGTAAAAATCTTTGTAATTAGCTCAGTGGAATCTGGGGGCTGCATCCTAGCTTTGTGTCTTTGAGCAAGTCCTTTGACCTCTCAGTTTCCTCCTCTGTAAGACAGAAACAAAAATATCAACTCAAAGGGTCAGGCCCATCTTATTTTCAGTATATACTCTCAAAAAGAACAAACTGAAATTCTTGTATTCAATCTAAAATTCTGACTTACCTTATGACCTTAAGCAATCTAAGCTAATCTTTTACTTTGTAAAAATGACAAAAACAAAGCCCTCCTTAAAGTTCAGGGATATTATGGAGGCATGTGTTTCTATACTAAGTACTTCGGAAGAAAACTGCAGCAGTTATAAGCAGACATCATACTTATTCAGGATTTTTGTTGTTTTCGCTATAAAGTCAAAGCACTAAATATGTAATACTTACTGTTGGCTGTGGCGAAGTCCCCTCTCAAAATTTCCATTATATTTCTGGTCACTGAGTTAGAATCCTTATTGTTCTTCTGATAATCAAATAGTGAATTTCTGAGCTTGTTTATCCTATTTGTAAAATCTTGATTGACTTCATCAATCAACCCTTTCATCCTGCAGCCGGAAGGGCATTTGTAGTTCTGAAAGAAAAAGGGAAAAATTACAGTAAGGCTCTACCTCTTTGTTCCAGAACAATTTTACAGCTTTCCATGTATTGCCCATTGCTTCCTGACCCATCTCTTTAGATAGTCTACTGTCTTAAAAGCAGTTAAGAGGACTAGTTAGAGGTCATAGAGAAATTCTGGAATGAGGGTCCACTTAACCATGGATCAGATCCCAGGAAATTGAGGCCACAGTACTCAGGGTCCTGGTACTTGCCTGAGCATATAACTAAAGTCCAATCTGTTTGTCCTGCTAAGTATCCAGAGTTGGGGAGGTAATTAAACAACGCTCTTGGGATTAGGTTCCTTTTCATTTGTCATCTTTTATTTGGTATGAAAGGAGCTTTTAGATTATTTCCTATCGGGGAAAGTTTCTGGGACCACCCAGGTCAGCCTGTGAGCCCCTCTACCTCCACAAGGAAGGAACCTCCTGCTCCCCAAGGCCTCCTACTCACCCAGTCTTCATCAGAGCAGAAGGGCCAGTCTGCATCTCTGCAGCCAGAAGGATGTTTTTCCACCACTCTCGGGCCACGCACGCCTCCTCCTTCAGTTAAAAAATCACTTTCACCGGTATCCGCAGCCTTTAAAGATTCATTCACACACACAAAAGAGAGCAACAGCAGCATTAGCCGGAAGGGAAAGAGACACTGGTATGCCTACAAGTCCCCAGGAAGAGAAGGCGTTCTCGTAGAGGTTAGGGGTACCAGCCTCAGGGCCTCCACAGGCTTTGGGCTTCTTATCTTCAGGTGAAAATCCTAAGACCCATTTTATGGAGTTGTTATGAGAATTAAAGGAGGTGAGGTGTACGAATTTCTTAACTGTGTTTGACACTAAGTAAGCATTTGATAAATGTTAGTTTTAAAAGATCCATTATGAAAGGAAAATTACTTGAGTCAACAAAATTAGTTAAATTTTACCTTTCCATTTTTACTAATGACTGAAAATACAAAGATAATTGAAAAATTTAAACAGTTGTTTCTCCCATAATTTCTGCTTCAGTAGGAAAAGAACTACACTATCTTAATTTAATGTTTCTCTCTCCTTCAAGTTTCTGCTATAATCTTTAGAGAAGGATTTCTAATTTGGATAAGCATTTACCAAGGACACAAATATGGCCAATTCAGACTTGGAGATGCTTTTTAGTTTATTCACTCATGCAATAATTTCTTATTATTTGAAATGAAAAAGACGTAAACTGAAAACAAAAATAATGGTTAGTGACTTGACAACTTTTCCTGAACATCTTGTAGTTAGAAATACAGATTTTAAACATTTCTCTTGGGAACCAGAATGTGAAATGGAATATAAAACAATTCTTTCAACAAGACTTTGTATCCTAATGAATAAAGATGACTTCTAGGTTTTAACTATTTTTATTTTAAACCATCAACTTACAAAGGTTTTGTTGTGACTGTGTTAAAATCTGGGACAGTTTATGCTTATAATTAGTTAACATTTGCAGTCTCATTCTTATTTTTTAAAAAACACCCAAATAGTAATAATACTAATTCAGGGAATCGAGAACACTTTATTTAAAGGAGTAAGTACCATTCTTTTGTCCAAGAAATATAATAATAAATTCAAACATATTTCAGAATAAAATAGCACAACAATAAAAACAGGCAAAAACTGATTATGCCAATAAGGGAAACAGGAGAAATAATTGAAACCTATGCATTATTCAAAATATTGCCTTGGCAAATGATTTTAGTTTTATTTCCCACAAAAATTATATTTATTATTTTACAACAAGAGAGAGAATTAAGTTAGAAAACTCTTTTTAGTTTTTTCTGTTTACTGCCTGTTACTAAGCTTTATGAGTGGTGAAGGGCAAGAAATAAACTGCAATAATTTACATCCTGGATAACTAACCAGGAAGTAACTGAGTTTCTTGAACATATTTGTCATAATTTTATAAGATTGGAGTGTTTCAGAAGCCTTGTTGTATGAAGTTTCTCTTCTTTTATATATGTTTCTAGAGTTAATTTTAGAAATTATTGCAATATTTTGAAGTTTTCTTAAAATAATACAATTACTTCCAAAAAGCATATTGCTTTATCAACTCATCTCTTCTGATTTCGCAAAGATGTTTCCAAATATAACTCCTTTGCTTTTTCTTTTGTCTTGAAAGAAACACAAAAACAGCCTTTCAGAAAAACTGTACTAAAAACCAAACTTTCTGCTTATTATGGACAAATAGCAAGAAATTAAGAATTAGAGAAAAAAATGTTACCATAGAATGTTGTGTTGCATTAACTAGCATTAGAATGCTCTAAGACTCTATAACCACAAAGATGGCAAAGATTTCTTGCCCTTTAAACAACAACAGCTACAGCAATGCTGTAGGACTGAATGACAGATGTTAAGCCTCCCCTGTGAATTGGACACTTTAGTCCATCTAAGATCTTCCTCTTGGGGTCGTATTACCCTGTACCGTTGAGGTGTCCAGCCCACCTAGGCTCTTGCCTCCAAGGCTTGGAGTCTATGAGGCTGACAGTGTGTCGGGACATAGAATAGGTAGACTCAGACCCTCAAGCTCTTTGTGGAATAACACCAAAGAGAAAGTAAAAAGAGAAAATAAAAGGAACCATACCCATGCTGTGCCCACCACGCTCAGGACCAGGCAGGCGATCCTCATCGAAAACATCTTTTCTGAGGGTGGGGCTGGCTCGCGGAGAGCCCTCCAGCTGAAAGAAAGGATTGACTCCAGTCCTAGGTCCCATCCATTTAAATCTGCTGGAGTTCGGTTAATCATTACCTTTGTCCTGCTCAGACCCGTCAATGCTCACTTTCCATCCTTTGTCCCTTCTGTAATGTTGGTGTCCCAGAAATTCTTGCTCAATCCTCCTCAGCTTGTTTGCTTCCGATAAGCTGTTGCAAAGGTAGCATTTGATTCTCCAGCCAGCAGTTAGGGGAAGATCCCACATTCCAGGAACAGGGTGACTTTGAGAATGAACAGGGCAATCTAGGAGGACATACCCGTATTTCCACACTTGAAGGAATATGGAGAGTGAGGCCTTCTGTAAGCTTATGTTGAACAGATTATTTTTCTCTGTCCAAAATGGTTAAGATAGCAGCCCCTAGAGCCGAGCATCCTGGGTTCATAATCCCAGGCACACCATTTCCCAGCTCTGTGCTCTTGGACAAGTTACTTTCCCTCTTTATGCCTCAGTTTCCTCATTTAAAAATAAGGATAATGATAACCACCCTGTGTGTTCTTATGAAGAATAAGTGAGTTAAAGCTTATAAAGCCTTCAGAGCAGTGACTGTCACATAGTAAGCATTAAGTGCTATGAATTATTGGGGAGCATAAAGTGCCATGAAAAATATTGTTCTTTTCTGTTTCTGTGCCTTTGGACATGACAATTTACTTTCTCTGTTCTTCATCTCCATGTCAAATTTCTCCTTGGCTCAATGGAACTACCATAGGCTCCAGCAATCTCACTTCTGAGTATACATACAAAGGAAATGAGGTCAGGATCTAGAAAAGATATCTGCACTCCCATGTTCTTTGCAGCATTATTCACAGTAGCCAAGATGAGGAAACAACCTAAATGTCCCTCAGTGGATAAGTAGATAAAGAAAATGTGGTGTGTATATATTATACACACACAAACACACACACACTCTCACACACACACACACACACACACAACGGAATATTATTCAGCCTTGGCAAAGAAGGAAATCCTGCCATTTGCAGCAACATGAATGAACCTGGAGGACATTATTTTAAGTGAAATAAACCAGACTTGTAAGTTTCAGTCATGCAAGATAAATAAGTTCTGGAGACCTTCGTACAGCATAATGACTATAGTCAACCATCTTGTGTTGTATATTTGGAATTTGCTAAGAGAGTAGATACTAAGTTTTCTCACTACACAGAAAACTGTATGAGGCGATATATATGCTCATTAGCTTGATTGTGGCAATCATTTCATGATGTACATGTATATCAAAACACCAAGTTGTACACTTTAAATATATAAAAATTTTATTTGTCAATTATACTTCAATAAAGCTAAAAAAATGCTTGGCTTAAATTTGCCAGATTTAGAAAATAAAAAAAAACAGGGTATCCAGTTAAATTTGAATTTCGGATAAGCAAAAAAATCCATTTCAGTATAAGTATGTCTCATACAATATTTGAAACACATTTACACTAAATATTTTTTGTTGCTTATCTGAAATTCAAACTTAACTGGGCATCCTACAATTTATTTGGCAAACCTACCTTGCCTCAAATTCCACTTCCTACATGAAGCCAATTCTGATAAAAGTAATAGCTAATATTTATTGAATGTTTACTAAGTGCCACTTTGCTAGACATTTTGCAGGATACCTGATTTAACCTCTCCAGTTAAAAGTGATCTCTTGCTCTTGCATACTTCCTTAGACCATGTATCATTAGTGACATTTATCACTGTAGGAGTGTTGTTCATCTCCTCCACTAGATCATAAACTTGAGAATTAAAATATTTTATTGGTATTTATGTGCTCCCCAAAAGGTGTGGGCTCTCATTGAGCAAGAAAGCATAAGTGGGTTCTACTGTCTTGAAGCTGACCTGTGGTCTCCTCTGGACCTGCAGACATACGAAGCTTGCTACATATAGATGAAAGCTCTGGTGCAAGGCAGTGACCTCCTTCACTGCTCGCTCTATGGAAGGTTCCTTGTCTGATCAAGCTCACTCCTGAGGCAGCTCCCCAGGGTTTCTGGAGGCAGCTGCAGAGCAAAGAGGGAGCCCTAGAGCCCTGTCCAGTTTCCAGAGGACAAAGTTTCCATGAAAAGCTGCATTACACTCACCCACAATGACTGCACTTGCAAAATACCTGGCCAGGATAGGAAGGTGAGGCTTGACCTCTGCAGATGTTTTCCTACTCCTGCAGAAAGTGTCCCTTTGGGGAGGTGAACATGATGCAGCAAAGACGTTCCCAGAGAGAAAACTGGTAGGCTTCAGGTGAGCTGGTTCAACATAATCTGATTGAAAGTAAATTGCCAAAGACAACAATTTGAATGTGCTCTTTCAAGGTTCTCTTAGGTATGTTCCAGGGTTTCCTTCCGTACCTGCACATCTCACTCCCTGACTTCATGCAGGTCTCGGCTCGTGTGGCACCTTCCCGGAGACGACTGCTCTGATCACACCAGCTAAAGAGCAGCCACCCTCACGCGTCATTCCATTAACGCTGCTATGTTCTTCTTCATAGTACTTTATCCCTACTGGACGATACGCATTTGGGAAGTTATTTATTTTATGTCTCACCCACAATAAGCTTCATGAAGCCAAGGAACACTGCCTTGTCCAATGCCAGGCACAGAGTAAGTAGTACTCAGTATTTGTAGTAGTAAGTACTACTCAGCCTGTCACAGCCCAGTGGCAGCACTGCAGGGTGGAAGGACAGTGGGCTTTGCAAAGTGTGAGACCTGGATTCTACCTAAGTGACATGGACAAACTATTTAAGTTCTCCGAGCTAGTTTGCTTATCTGTAAAATGGGATAACAATATTTATCTTGCATGATTGTTGTAAAAATTATAAAAAATGATACGCATAAAATATTGGACATACGCAGTAAGAGCCCCAGAAACAGTAGCTTTTATTTTTCCTAGAATGGCCCAATGCTCCATTATAGAAAGTTCCATTTTTTTGATTCTAGTGCCAGAATTCCCTAACAAGGCCCTTTTGTGGAGCACTCTTTGGCCTGGTCCTGTGGGCTGAACACCAAGCTGGGCTCTCTGCCTGTGAACGAGCTGTATGGAGCTATGGAGGAGCAGGTTTTGTTTAGACAGAAAACAATGCAGATTAATAGGCAACAAATATAACACAAGGAGTATCATTTTTTTGAAAGCATGTGACAATAAGCGTATCTTTAAAAGTGCAAAGTTGAAAAAGAGTGAAGAAATTTTCAGTAGCTTAAATTGCAACCTGCTATACATTGTCTTCCCCCACCCTCCACCCCCCCAAGATGACTGTGTTCTATTCTCCTTTGCTCTGATGAGAGGGATGTTCTATTTATTTATCCTCTTGAAATTAATGTCATATTCCACAAGGTATGAATATTTAAATGCAGGAATTCACACATTTGTTATGCCCTGACTTCTGGCAGGACTAGAATAGTTTTTATTAGGCTTAATAGTTTATTTGTATGGTGTATAATATATACAGAAAAGAATAGAAATTCTATAGCTGTAACTATGTTTCAGTTTTAAACTATATCTACTCATCACAACTTCCCCATGAACAATAAAATATATAGCCAGTCATCTAGATATTTGCCATTGTGTGAATACAAATTAAAAATCCAAAACAAAACCACAGTTTTCTTTTGAATGGAGCATTTGTTTTTCTGGGGGCTACATCCTAGAATTCAAATGTATCGAATTCTGAGAGCAGTTCATTCATTTATTCATTTATTTAAATTTACCAATCATTTGTCATATATACTATTCTTCTAGTCCTGAATACTCTGTGCTTGAGATAGAAAGACAAACAATGTATAGTCTTTAGCCTTCAAGTTGCTTACAATCAATGAGCAAATCAAATAAGTTATGTACTAAGAATTGAACTCATCTACACAAACTTGCTATTTTTGTAGGTCCAAACAAAGAATATTTGCGATTTTATGAGGTTTAATCTAATATAAAACAATGAAAAAAATTCTGTAAGCTATATTCTTTTTCTTTCTTTTTTTAAATTTCAGAATATTACGGGGGTACAAATGCTTTGGTCACATAAATTGCCTTTGCACCACCCGAGCCAAAGCTACAAGCATGCCCATCCTCCAGACGGCGTGCACTGCACCCATTGGGTGTGAATTTACCCGTCCCCTCCTGCCCCCTCCCATTCCCCATCCCAGTATATTCTGAGTGCTGTTAGAATACACACCAGAGGGTGGTATATCATTTTTACATTGCTTTTTGTTAGATTTTGTGTGAAAAGTCAGATGTAATTCAGGCTCAAAATGCAAGGTGCTTCTGAAAAATACTTATTGTGTCTTCCATCATAAAAATGTATGTGAATCCGTACATTTACTATTATTCTAACAACAGGAAGATAATGGCACTTTGACAGAAAATATTTTGTTAAAACAATATTAAATACATACTTGGAAAGTGCTGAAGTTATTTTCTAAATTTTGAAATGTCTAAATTATAAAAATTTAGGAGATTGGGGCATTTATAAAAACTCTGCAGGGTCTCTGCCTCAGGTTTTACAACAGCGCCAAGGATTCACTGGAAAACACTGGCAAGGCTACTTAACTTTGTGTAGCTTGTATTCTCTACTTGTCTCCTGCATTTCCAGGATGTTGCAAAAGTTTGTTTTGACCAAGTGCTTACTGTGAAAAGTGAATTCGCTGGTAGAATGACCTATGTAAGAGTGGCTACTGGGGTGTTTATTTTCAGAACTTGTCAATACCCTGAACCCAGATGGTTTCCCTGCAAGTCAGAGCTGTAGAGAAAAGAAGGGAATTTTCTTAATATACAAAAATGATTCTGAACTGCACTTAAGAAAGTGAGGAGGGGCCAGGCACTGTGGCTCATGCCTGTAATCCTAGCACTTTGGGAGGCCGAGGTAGAAGGATTGCTCTCACCCAGGAGTTTGAGGCCACATAATCGCGCCATTGCACTCCAGCCCCGGTGGCATTGCTCTGAGACCTTGTCTCTTAAAAAAAAAAGAAAAAAGAAAAAAAGTGAGGCGGTAAAAAAGAGCTTTTATTTGATAAGAGCTTTTTTTTTGATCTTGCTCGATTCTGCCACACTGCAGTTCTCTTTAATCTCCTGATTCAGGAAAGAAATCTACCTTATTTTGTCAGAGTTGAACTGTCTCCAGATTGATGACTGTTCAATTCAATAATTTTTTTAGTGTTTTTGGGATTAAGATCTACCATGTCCTAATGATAATTATAATAATAATCCTTTTTTGCCCTTAGGCATAATTTTCATGGTCTTTTATTTCAGCACTTTCAATCAAGTTCCCACCTAGTAGTTATGAGTGTGTGTGTGTGTGTGTGTGTGTGTGTGTGTGTGTGTGTGTGTGGTGAGAGAAAGAGTGAGAGGCAGGAGAGAAAGAGACACACAGGGAGAGAAAGAGGCGAAAGTAGAGTCCTTGAAGTTTTCTCACTGTTTTATTTCATTTTTTAACTACGTTATCAATTTAAAAATTCAATTTTCAAGGTAAATTTATCTTACTTATAATGTGCTTTATCAAGATTTACCAATTTTTTTGCACTGAACATGTATTAAAGCATAAATGCTATTTTTGAAAAGTAAAACCACTGTACAGATAATCAATTGATGTATTAATTGATTCAACAACGTGGATTCATTCTGACATCATATACATAGGATCCATTATATTTGGTACACTGTTCTGCTTACTAAAGATTAGCAAACAAGATCTATCAGCTGGTATTGATTTAACAGTGATTTATTAACATCTGAGGAATTAGCATTTGCAAGGCATATAGAACTTCCACAAACAAGGAAGTATATGAAAAAAGGGGGTATTTAATTACCAAGGTCCATTTAATTCTCTGTGGTTTTTTAATGGGACCTAGTTTTAATGGGCCATTCTATAGTAAAACCAAGTCAATTTAAAGAAGGTTTTGGGTAAAAATTTTGCTTAGATAAAATTCAACAAAAAATTAATGCGAAAAATGCAGAGAAACCTAAACTGAGGACATTTTACAAAATTCATGACCAGTATAGCAGACTAGACCCCTCTATATTGTCAAGGTCATGAAGAACAGGGAAAGACTAAGAAATAGCAGATCAAAAGTGACTAAGGTGATGTGGTAACTAAATGTAATGTTGTATCCTGGATGGGATCCTGAAACAGAAAAGTGACATGAGTGTAAAAATTGGTGGAATCTGAATAAAACAGGGAAATTAGGAAGTGGTATAGTACCAGAGTTGGTTTCTTGGTTTTGACAAATGTATCATAGTCATGTAAGATGCTAACATTAAAGAAAACTAGGTGCTGGTATAGTAAACCCTCTGCAGTATCTTTACAAATTTTCCATAAATAAAAAAGATAGCAAAATTAAAGCTTTATTAAAAAGCAAAAGCAAAAAATATTATAGCTTAAAACTATGTTTCCAAACTTAACCAACATCAGATTAAATGCAGCAATACCACTCTTAAAAGCAAAAAACAACTCAATTTTCTTTTTGTTTTATCATCTCTCGAGCAATTTCATGTATTGTCTTTTTCGACCCTTCCTACAGCTTTGTGATGGAAGGTAAGGGGAGTAAATTATGAAGGAAAACATTTCCAGTCCAAGGTCTCTTAAATGTTAGGTCACATTGTTTTAAAGTAACATTTTAACTACTTGTCCCTGAGGATTTGAAAGAGGCCACTTTCATCACAGAGTGGAATCTGCCCTACTCTGTTTATTGAGGGAGAGTCAACATTCAGATTTATTTAGGGAGGGTTCTCTATCTGCCTCAGGTCACCTCATGTTTTGAAAGTTATCAGTAGAAGAAAATCTGGGTGAGGACCTGGGAAAAATAGGAGTGAGGGTCAGGAACACTGGATTGTGGATTTGGGAACCATAATTTTGACCCAGTTGTAGACATGATTAAATACCATGATCCTGAATTTACTTCAGTTTATTCCTGTAAATATTTCCCAACAAAATTGAGGTGAGCAAGAGCTTACAATTGTGCCAGCCAGCCTTCCCAGAAAGCTTTCAAACTTGCTCCAGGGCGGTGTTCTACAAACCGCAGTCGAATCTACGGTCAATGCTCCTAGTGCGCCAGTGGCTGCAGTGCCATTTGGGCCGAAGCTCATGTGTACAAGGCCAATAACTATTCATCTATCTTCAGTGTGGGTTTTTTCCTTCTTAAAGGGAAAATATTAATAGTCTTCCAATATGTAGATCATTACTGGAGAATGATTATGATTGATGCATACTTTTGTGGAGTGAATTAATTCAGTGATAATCCTTGATCCCAAAATAATTTGTGAAACCTCTTCCCCCCAAGAATCAATATCATCAAAACTATGTTCTCTGGCCATAATGCAATACATTTAGACAATAATTAAAAGTAGTTTTAAAATCACAAGACTTGGAACCAAATTAAATTCACTTTATAACCCTTGGGTTCAAAAGGGAATCAAGGGAAATTGTAATGTACTTAGCTTGTAGATCTTAACAGCATAGCACTGAATGAAAATAGAAATAAGTATAATAAAAACCTTAGCAGTGATTTTCAAAGGATTTGTGATAAAGGACCAGTTTTGTTAAAATTTTAGTCAGTCACGAACCTTTTTTTCTATATAATACAAAAAAATTACTAGAAAAGTGAAATTTTAAAGACCAAGGATATGGAAAATATAGGCCCAAATTTTTAGTTTTAGATTTGAATGGTATAAAATTACATCTCAATAAATATAATCAGAACAAATATAACATAGGAAAAGTTTTCTGCATGCTAATTCTCCATTTTTTTAACTTAATACAGAGCAGTACCGAAGAATTTGGGGACCAGTGTTCTGAGCAACACTGATTTATAGCACAATGCCATTTATATAGTTTAAAAATACATACATACACACAAAATCCATGATTTAAAGAATGCATACAAATGAAGAAACAAACATCAAACCTATTAAAATTGTTTATTAAGGGGAAGATGGAACAAAAAGGAAATTTGAATACATGAGAATCTATCAATCAAGAGAGTGACCCAGCACAGACCAATAAGAATGATGTACTGTGAGTATGATTAACTCAAAATCTGCCTCTGAGGCTTTGTGTGCACATGCGCGCACACACACACACACACACACACCCAACACACAATCCCCAAAGAAATAAATGAAATATAGTCTTTTCCACATTTTTGGTCCTTTTTACCAACTTATTTTCCATCTACTTTGACTCATCTCACTATCTTTAACTTTTCCCCCTACTCTTTGAGCTACATCAAACATAAGAATTCCAAACATAAGACGTATTTTCCACAGGGTTAAATGTATACTTTGTTTTTCGCCCGTGTCATCTGAATAAACCAAAGGTATCTACTATAAATACCTTGGCTAATTTATATTGGTAAGAGTCAGAGTGAAAGAATTTTAGATCTTGGAAAGATCTAAAATATGCTGTCTGTACTTTCTTCGTTTCTCACTTATTTCAACCCACCCACAAGTCTGAAACATACCTTTCAGAGATATATTTTAAAAGCTTGATATTTGGCCAATAAATGGCCACTCCTGTCTGCTGATTTGAGATCTTCGCTCTGCAGTTGTATGACTTGAAGTCATGGTATTACTGCATCCGGCACCTTTTTGGAAGCTTCCTCTATAGGAAGAGACCCTGCACCTCTCATTTGCACTTAGTGCTCCATTTTGCAGTTTTTATATGCCCAGGAAAGTAAAGGGGAGGGCTTAGCAATAGTTATCTGTGATTTGATCTGTGAAGAAAAATAATCTGTCTCCATGTGACCCCAAACCTTTTTTTTCACTTAAAAGTAGATTTTGGGGGTTGATTTATCAAGATAATCCTTTCCATTTCCACTTTATTGGTGGGGACATGATCCAGTTGAGTCTGGAAGTATTTATCCTGCTTTATTTCTTGCTTAAGCCCTTCAACACTCACCACTGGATAGTAATAACTAAACAAGTAGATTTTGGAAGTTCATCTATTTTTCTCAACCCCACTGAGTTTCAAAATTAACTACAGAATTAATATGTACTCATTATAACAAGTCAAACAACACAGAGGTATCTAAAGAAAAGTAGCCCCTTCCGACCAATCAATGTTCGATTATCCAATATGTAGGGCAAGGTTGTACTCAGGCCTCACAAAAACAGGGGGGTCCAAAACATTTTTGAAAGAATATTATGTTGGTATTTCTGAAGAAACGTTGGACAAATGATCATGGGAAAAATCAGAAATCTTTGGACTTCTTTATATTTATTTTGTATCTTAGTATTTTTATTTAATTTTATAGATTGGTTGAGAGGAAAACAAATATGTACAAATAGTGCCTATATGTCAAGATTATATTTTGTTCATCAAGTTGACCAAGGAGCTATTAAAAAGATTATATTTTATTCAAAGTGTATATTTGTATATAATTTTTACATAATTATAATTTTAGAGTTATTGTTCATCTTAAAACTTCACTTATCATTTTGTAAATGTGTCCATGTTCATAAAGAGCTATTATGCTTATTATGCAATCACTGTAGTCTATTCCGTTGTGCTTATAAACCACCTTGCTTGTCCATTCTTCCACCATTAAATATTTTCTTAATTTCCTACTGACATGAAGTTTATGTCTATATTTTTATTTCTGAACATAGCTATTTTGCTTTTTAAAAATAATGTTCTTGGGATAAATCACTGGAGTGATATTGCATCAAAACTTATGAATATTCACATAACTCTTCATATCTGTGACCAAACTGCTCGGCCTAAGGATTCTATAGATTGACCAAGGGTAGACTGTATGCATTCTGAGTTTAGAAGTAGTTTGGAGTGTAATGAGGTGGGAGCAGGTGAGGTTGGAAGCAAGAAAGGGAACAGGAAGGAGGTGATTGTACTTATCCTGGCAAGAGATGTGTATGTGTATCTCAACTACAATAGCAGCAGTGAGTATAAAGAAAAAAATGAATATAATAAATATTTAGGAGGCAGAATGGACAGGCTTGATGATTAATTGGATATGGGGAGGAGGGAATGAGGAAGACTGGAGGATGAGTCACTGGTTTTTTTGAATTAGAGAAATGGATGAAATAGAACAGGTTTGGGAGAGAGGAGGACATTGAGCTTACTATGCGCTATATCCCCAATATCCAGCGCAGTGGCTACTACAATAAAGGCATTCAGTAAATGTTGGTTGAATGAATGCTTCATGCATACGTGAACAAACAAAGGCAGCAAACAATGAATCAATGTTTCTATTTTCCAAACCCTCACAGTGTTTGGTTGTACACCTAGCAGTTGATTTAGTGTTTTTATTTCCTCAATAGATATTTTAAACTCAGGATTCATGAGAACAAGAAAGTGAGAAGATTAAGAAAGAAATTGTGGGGAGTCCACAAAGCTCAGGAGTTCGGAACAACCAGATCCACCTCTCATAAAATTAGTCAATTACTTTACACAGTCAACCTTATGCCAAATTATATAGCTTTAGCTATTCCTTAGAAAGTCGGCTTGCCCTGAGCTCAGGTTGCTAAGAACTCAATATCCCTGATTCAGAATGGTGGCTCTGTTCCTTCCACCCTCCTCAGAGTTCACCAGAGAAGGACTGAGAGTTGGTTCCCTAAAGCTCTTCACTCTGAGTTGCAGTCCTCTTGGAGTGACCAGGTGTGAACGCAGGCGTTTGGAGCTCAAATGTTCTGCTGGGAGAATCCCCAAGCAGCTTTCTGTCTCTAGCTGCTCTTTGGGTACCGTGCACCTTAGTTATGTGATTGTGACTTGTGCCTATGTTTTCATATGCTGTTTTGTCACTTTGGGTTGCTGCATTCTCCTGTATTTGTCTTTTATCTCCTGGAGGGCAATAACCATTTCTATTCCCTTTGTAACTCCCCCACATGCAGGTATAATGTTAGCATAAAGTGAGGGCTCGACAACTACTAATAATTGCCCAACTGTAATTACTAAATTGGTGAAAAATGGTGGTTTTTTAATAGTCAATAAAAGGTACCAAGTATCTAGTCTTAGGAAATAAAAGATTTATTGAAATGCATGTAGATAAATTATCATCAGCATAAAACTGTTAGTGGAGTTTTCAACATGGGCTCTTTTTACTCTTAAAATGAAGTGAGGCTTTGCAAGTCCATTGTCCCATAGGAAAAATATATTTTTCTGTTCATATAAAATCCTTTGAAAAAGCAAATCTCTTTTGAAAAGGTCTTTTAAACGTCTCCAGCCTATGAATATATAACAAAACAAAAAACATATATTAAAAAGATGTTAATTCTCTTTGTTTAAAAAGACGAATTGAATATGAATGATTTGAGGTAAATAAGATGGAAAATACTTAGTTATTTGAAACTCTAAAATTTTGCCCTATTTTGTTAGTATATACTAAAATATTTAGGAAGTAATAAAAATTTAAAAATTATCAAGACAAAATGACAAGTGATCATAAAAATGCAAAAAATGACAAAGTTTTATTATTATGGAAGGAAATAAGTCAAAACGTTATGTCCTCAAATTGACAATTTTTAAATAACTCTGATTTCAGCAATTTGGAAATACAGTCCAAAGTGAGTTTTAATTTCCATTTAAGGCTAAATATCCTTAATAGAAGACTTAAAATCAATAAATATGGTGATAGAAAATAGGAAGAAGCTTTCAGAAAATTTCTGAAATTTTGTGGATCAATAGACATTAGCAGTTAATTTTCTACAAATCAGCCCCAGGGTAAAATGACTTAGTCATATTCTATTTCCACGTTGTGTTCTGGCCCCACCTGCTTTGATCCCCCCAGCTGGTATTGCTGTCCTTCTCCAATGGAGAGTCTGTTGAATGGGATCATCTTCATAGTGGTTTTCTTCATGGAATACCACCGGGATTTCCAAGTGGCCCAAATAATGCCGTTATCATAACCATTAGGAGTAGATGCTTTTGAGTAAGTGCCACCTAAGACAAATCACAGATATACATATTATTGCTCTCGAATTTCCTTACCTCAGCCAGTCTATAAAGAACTGCTATGAAGTGCACTGCCAGTTACATCAAATTTATAGTGTTATCTACTAACCCTATAATCTCAATTTATAATTAAAATAAATGTATTATTAAACAACCCCTTATGTCTGTGTTGTGCCTCATGGTCACACCCATACTTTAAATTTATTCACTATGAGCAGAGCTATAAACTCAAAGTTCCCTAATTGGCCTCTCTCCCTAAGCTTAGCCATCCTGGACTCAGCTATTGTGGGCATCTTGCTTCAGGCAGGTTAGAATAGCAGGAGTGCAACATTCCTGATCAGGTGGTCTCAGGTTATCTGAAAACACAATTTTACTGGTTAATTGAAGAAGGTATGGAGGGCTTTAGGAAATGGTTCTAGAATGTTATTTTACATCTCCATTATCAATTGGAGACTAGGTTGATTTGCCTTCTCCTTGTCCCAGAGCACCAGATCTCATGTAATTGTGCAGGGGGGTTGTCTGAGTTCAGTACTGGAGTGTACTACAAGCTATCAACACGGCTACCCTGGGTCATATGGCTCAAGCACTTGCCCTGAGACTTTCTTCTAATGGTGTGACTTGTTGGTGCAAAAATAAGTTAGAGTTTTCCAATTAAAATGTTGTGAAAACCAAAAGGTTACTTTAAATAAACTTTGACAGGACTCCAAGTTGGCTGTTGGCTGGGATGATACCCTTGGAAAGTAAGGTTGCTCATCAGTAGGGCTTCCCCACACATAACTGTTGGGTAGTAAATACAACCAGTTTTCCAAACCATTCCAGCCTTCTTGCAAACTATAGCCTGCCCCTGCCCCATCCTGAAATAAGTGTCTACAATCCCCAGATTGGACTCTTCTCTCAAGCTTTCATGAGCCTCTGCCCTTACCAGTACTTCCCCACCCTTGATTCCATTCCTCCAGACACCTGCTCCGTGCTCACTGGGTGTATCTGACACATAGCTCATGGGAAGCTGAGCCAGGATAACATGTTAACAAGCATCACTATGGTAATGTTAGTCTATCCAGATCAGATATGTGGTATGCCTAAAGCAGATACCATAGCGCAAAGTGCCAACTATGATGCTGATAATTTTGGTTACAAGGACGACCCCTGGATATTTTGCAGCAGGTGGATTTCTTGTAGAAGGGCCAATTTTAGGTATAAGCTTGGTATTATCCAATTCCAATTTAAAACGAAGAACCATATGATAAAAGCCCCACTCCACTATCTTCACTAATTATTTCTCATTTCTTTATATTTATTTATTGCCTTTCATAAAAATATTATATACTATATATTAATTGGAATCTAAGAAAGAAAGACATACCCTGGTAATAAATTCCATTGAGGTGGCCAGCGTGACACTTGTTCATCCACCAACCAGATCCATCCTGTTCAGCACAATTGCCTTCAAACTTATCATTGTCATTGTCCCAGGTACTGAACTGCATGCCATTGTGGGATGTGAAAAACTTGTCACTAGGATCATCACCAAAATCATAGCCATCAAAGGCATCTCCAGCTTCTCCACCAATGAAGTAGGCATATGTCAAGCGGTACTTGTCAGCTTCAGGTGCCACCTTGAACATGGCATAGTCTGCATGGCTGTGAAGAGAGGAATAGAGACATCATATCCTGAGCCTCCTCGGGGATCTCAGACGTTCCCTCTTTCATAGGACAGTTGCTTTGAATTTTTCACTTTGCTTCTTAAGACTAAAACATGCTCATTGAGTAAAGTTTTCTGCAAATCTGGCAAGAGGCAATGGATGTGTGAAGCAGTAGAGAGCTCATCAATACCACCCAGGGTGAGTTTAGAAGCCTTCAAGACATCCCAGTGAGAACCAATAACCTCACCCATTTGAATATCTTTTGCTTTTTTTTCATCCTAAGATCAAATCAAGATGTGTGGATGAATTGGACTAATCTCATATTTTCAACTTTTTTTTTAAATGTTTGGCATTGCACACATGTTATCACAGATCACAGTCGTTATCTGACAGTGAGTGACCCTTAATTAAGGCACCAGACTTGAAGGAGTCACAGCTCCATTAGCCACTCGTATCACCTGAAGGGTGAGGTGCTGAAGGGTTTTTCCCCCCCAAGGCAGCGTGATAGTGGAGGGAAGGAGGGCTTCTCTGAGAGCAACAAAGAAACAAAGTGGTCCCTGTGTAGCCCACAGCACATGTGCTGTGGAACTCAGAGAGATTCTCTCCTGGAAGAAATTGTGAAAGAGGACCATAATTCTATGGTGTAAAGGGAAGAATGGGCCTTGATGAATGAACAGAGATTTCCAGAAAGTACTTAGCTTCTTCCCTAATGTCCAGTACTTGGGAAATGGGTGACACTCTCCTAGGAGAAGTTCTACTGACTGTGGTACTTTCTGGGTTAACAAACACACAAACAAATGAAAAACTCATGTGTTTGGAGACAATATATTTCATTATTCCCAAAACATAACAAGAGGGTTGGATTTTTTTTCTACATTTTAATTAGGCATACAAGGCTCAAAACCCCCTCATATCTCTGAGATAGAGAAGGCTCTAGGTCACCAAAGGAGCTGGCCGATTTAATTTTAGGGTAGCCCATGATTTGACAGAATAGATGGTCATTAAAGCACTGGGAAATCTAAAAAGGCTGATTTTTGCCTTTCAACAGGGTAGTTGTTAAGTGTTCAGGCTCCAGAGTCAAAGTACTTGAGTTCAAATCCTACCTCTACCATTTACTAACAACGTGCCTTTGGGCACATTAATCTGTAAAATGGGATTAATAATAGTACCTGCTTGGTGAAATAGTGATTTGGATTAGATTAAATTATAATTTCATACTCAATTTATGGTACATATTAAAAGCTCAGTAATTAGCTATTATTCTGAACGGTTCCAGCTTAAGGAGATTGTACCAAAACACTCAGATCAATTCTAAACAGGACCTACCTTTCTGGACTGCCCAAGAACCAAATTAACTCCTGGGGGAAATGGCTGGATATGCATTTTGTCTCTGTCAGGCTGTCTTTGCCATTGTTCTATTGATAGTTGGAAAGTACACATGACAGACAATCTCTACAATAAAAAGTTAGAAGTCCTTTCTAAAGAGTACCTGGTTCTTCCATTCCAGTCTTCCAGTTCCACTCTTAATACATATGGGATTGCAGACTGTGTGCTTATCAAATGAATCTTCTCATTTCCGAGCCAGAACTCTGTGGTGCCAGTAGGAGACAGATGTCCAAACCCTTCTTTATATTGAATCCAGTTTTTCTTGAAATCTAGACTGCCGTCAAGTCTCTAATTACACGATTGCATGGGCAAAAGGAGAGAAGGGATTATCAACACATGTAAAGAAAATGTTATCGATATCTTGTTAAAAATATGGAAAGATGATTCTATCAACTACCAACTAAGTGCCTTGGCCAAGTTAGTTCAGTTTCCTCATCTATCAAACAGGAGAAATGATGCTTACTTCATAGGGTTGCTGTGAGGATTACATGAGTGAACATAAGAGAAGTATCTAAAAGAGTGCCTGTCACATGGTAAATCAGTATTTAAAAGACACCTAGCGGACTTCAGAACTCAAGGTTGTTATGACTTGATATTTACTGATGGTAAAATGGTCAACTTAGTATTGCTCAATCCGTGTCTGCCGACCAATGCTTCTGTCATTCCCGCCCTCTGTGCGCCCTCTGCAGGAGCAGTTGTCCCAGTGGCAGGAGGTAAACAGAAGGTAAAGGAACCTGGGTTCTGCAGTGGCTGTCAGCAGCTGGAAGAGGCAACAAAGGGCCCTTGTCTTGGAGCAGCCCAACTGCATCCTCTAGGGGGGGCTTCATCATGTTGTGACGGCTAGCCTTAACTCTTGATCTACCTGACGGAAGAGGTCCCTTCTTGCTCTTTGTCACTATGGTATGATGATTATGTTCTATCATGAATCCACAACCACAGTGCAAAGTCAAAGCACAGACTCTGAAACCAGACTGCCTGGGTTCGAATCCTGACTCCATTATGAATTAGTTATGTGATCCGGGGCTAGTTACTTAACCTCTTGTACCTCAGTTTCCTCCGTTGTAAACAGCGGTAATAACAGTATCTACCCCACAGGGATATAGTGAGGGTTAAATGAGTTAATGTTCACAAGATGCTTAGAAAAACATCTGGCACATGGCAGAAACAGTGTAGGCGCTTACTAAATACACATAGTAAGGAAAAAATTACCTTCTGAAGCACAGTCCATCCATTTCCAGATCCATCGATTTCACAGTAGACTAAGAACTGCTGCTTAGCTTTTAGAGGTTTGACAAAGTAAAGCCCACTCACTTTGGCTCCCTTATTGGCAATGTCTTGGCAATCTGAAGAAGGAGAAGCAATTTTACTGTGCTTTGAAATCCAGGTAACACTGTGCTAGCCTTGAAAATGAGATTTTAACTTGTAGAAAGCTATTCATTTCCCAAGAAATATTTTCTTACTTCTCATACCATCATTCCTTTCAAACTACTTTTAGCTATTCAGGAAAAGTGTAGGCAAGTGAATGCTTAGACTCAATGGCAAGACACTTTCCAATTTGTTCCTATACATTCCGATACATACAATCTCCTTGACATATTTTCTTTGATGTACATAATCCCAACATAAACCTCCTCACTTACCTTTTCCAGTTGTGTCATGTATTTGTACTGTGTCTTTACAAGGTTCCTGGCACTTTTCTTCAAGCTGGGCTACCTTCTGTCTCAGGTTCATGATCTTCTGATTATTTGTATTATATATTTCCTGTAAATACCTACGAATGGGTCAATAAGATAACAAAACATAAATAGTCCTTTCAGGAAAGTAATTTTTTATTTTAAAAAATAAAATTAAAAATTTTATTTTATTTTAATTACTTATTTTAAGAGAAAATAAGCATTTATTTTTAAAAAAACATTACCTTATTTTCTCAAGAACTATTCCTGATAAATTACTCAATTCTTGGAAACATTCTAAAATTATGTTATTGAATTGAGATAAATTAGAATTCTAAGCTTTTTGAAAAAAAAAAAAATCAGTTAAAACAGGAATATAATTTTGACCTGAATCTTTTCACCTAGAATGGGGACTATAGCCTCAACTCTGAACACAAATAACAAAGCCCTTGTCAATACACATGGTAAAATGATCATTTTGATTTTGACCTTATACATAAGGAGCAGCGGATAACAGGCTATATGAGTGATGAACCTGGTTAGCAGGAACACCTCCTGATGGCAAGAAGCAGGAAAGGCCCTGTTCAGTAGGTACATGTGGCAAAGCACTATTCCTTTTCACTTGTGGATCTGCTAAGGATCTATTTATGGGCTTCAATGTCTAACTTACAGAAAAGTATCTGGGACGTTAGCATACATAACATGAAACCACAGACACTTTCCCTTTTTTCTTTAATGTTGCTAGATATATAACTTCATGATAGGGTTGGGGGAAGTAAAAACCATGCTTTTGTAGTTTCTCATGGGGTTGCTGGTAAATATTCAGAAATGACGGAAAACTTTCTACAATGCATAAACTGTTGTGTCTTTCTTTGATGTAAAGAAGGGTATCTGAACCCTTTAATTTGCCACTTTGTCTTAAACGATCTCTGCACAACAGTCTCCCTCAACTTCAATGATGGGCAATAACAATGCAAATTATTGTGATAATAGTAGTTATAACAACAATAATAACAATGGTCCTCTGATACCAAAAAGAGGAGAAATCCCTCCTGGGCCACTTCTCCCCAGCCATTTATCTCAATTTCTCATGTTTTTTTGAAAACAATTTAGAAAAAAAATTGGAGAAGAAGCTAAAACTGTGTCTGAGACCTTATGTTCTGAAAGTTTATGCGTCCCTAGGAAGCTATTAGCAGAGATGTTTCACTTCCAAATGAAAGGAGGAGAATATGCAAGTTCAGTCTGCCATTATCAATGTGTAGCTTTACAATATTTGGTAAACTTAGTCTCTTAAAACATGTTTTTGGTGCTCCACCCTTGATATAATTTACTTTAGTAGCCAAAATCCTTCCTATGCCCCTGCTTGCTAATTTCTTACCACCAATTTGGTAACATTTTTATAAAAAGAATTTTATTTTCAACATTCAAATTCCAATGAGTTTGATTTTATGGTATAAGACAATTTGGGAATGGGGAGAAAACATTTAGATCAATATGGTCATAATAGCATTTGAAGACGTCTAGAATACCTTTCTCCAATGTGATTATTAAAAAGCTTTCTCCAATGTGTTCAAGATAGGCAAAATGCCAGTTGGATTTTATAAATGGAATTTTAGAAAACCACTAAAAGGTCACTTTCACGTAAGTATGGAATATTAAATAAAAACTAAATCAGTCTTGCAGAGCAAATTAAAACAAAAATGCTTACCGAATACTTGAGTCATGTGATAAAATCAATGTTTCATATTTCATAATTTCTTCTAGCATTTTCTTGGAATTCACAGTAGCACTCTCTACCGTATCTGTAATATGGATCAGAGACATAAAAATACTTAAGCAAATAATACTTAAGCAAAAAATACTTAATCAAACTAAAACAATAGCAAAGAACTTCACGGATGATTTTCTCAGTAGTGTTTAGTTTCTCACTTGGTTTTGTTGGTTCGTTAGGATTATAGCTGACTTGGAGTGCTTTGATCAATTCTTTGGCTTCTGATGTGTTGTTTTCAGCTTGATTTAAGATGTCTTCCAAAGTCTGTAGGTCCTTATCTACTTTGGTTTGGTAAGTAGAGAGGAAATCTGCAATGCCACAGGTAGTTGGGCAAAAACTACCCTGAAAGCATAACAACGAAGTGAATTAAAATGTTGATAAATGCTACACTTAAAATCTACCTGTTAATAAAAATAGATAAAACCCACAACTCTGTTTTTAAAAGATTGCAAGTGTCGAATGGTATTTGTAAGAGAACCGCTTCTACTTCTCTGCCCCTGTCCAGCTCCAGTGAAATGAGAAACATAAAAGCTACTTACAAATCGTTCATCTAGGATGCAGCAGTTGTCTCTGGTAGCAACATACTAAAGGAGAAAAATACAGAAATTTCACTTGTTTATCATTTACTTTCTTATTTTCCAGTTTTCCATTTAAAACAATATGTTTTGTGATCAGCGCACTTACTGCCAGGCATGTTGAAGAGAGTAATAAAAGAGCGCAGAAGTTGAGGATTAAACTCCGGGGGTGCAAGGACCAACTCATGATGTCTAGGGTGCCCTGTGCACCGAGCCTCGTAGTCAGCACTGTGGCCTCCCAGGCTCCAATTGTCCCTTTATGTAAGCTCCTGGGACTGCAGGGACTGCTAGTGGCTGGAGCTTATCACGAGACTTCCTTACCGGAAGGGTGGGGACATCTTTCCTATCCCTTTTTCCTCATCCTGACCCCCAGCCTACGCACAGTTTCCCAGATTTTGCACACAGGTTTTCGCTCCTCCTTTTTGGCCCAGTTCAACTTTTTTTTTCTGACCCGAAATCATCTCCAAAGGCTAGTGAAGCATTAGCCATTGCTGTGAGGAGGGAGCGGAGCCGGGGCGGCTGTGTCGCAACTTCTTCCAGGACATGGCTGAGAGAGCAAACACAGAGATCTGACCTCGACCACAGCAAACCCGGCCCATCTTTACGATGGGGCTTGCTGCCATCTCCTAAATTACCAAAAGAACTTTCTTAGCCCGGGGATGACGTAACATAATTATTTTAACCTGTGGCTATGGCAGGAGGAGACTTTTGCCTTCCTCAATATTCCCAGCAACAACCAACAATGGAAATACATTCCTGCCCCTCTGTGTTGGCCATTGTCATAGGCTGTCAGTTCTCAGTGAGCTTTGGGGCACAACTCTTCCCTTTGTCTGGCTTAGCACTTAGCACTCCATCTGCCACAGAGGAGAAGAGAGCTAGGAGCTCACTTTGTTTTTCCTACAGTTTCATCCAGTTACCTAGAGGAAAGCCTGAGTACAAGACACAGGGCCTAGGAAAATCCACCTCCCTCGTATCAGACTATAGTAGAAGCCAAGCTGAAGGAAAAGGGACAAAATAAGACATGGGGACCAGAGGGGTATCATCTTTGTACCGCCCGTACAGCTTCCTTGTGTATTGGGAAAACATACCTATCATCACCTTCTACTGACAGCCCACATCTGTGCATTACACCATTATCGATGTCCCTACTTTTGGTTACCCCTCACTTCCTTCTCTGAAACCTACTGCAAATTTTGATGACATATATTAGTGGGAGAAATACATCCAATTTGAAAGAAATAATCTTTAATGTTTGATTCCAAGTCTTTACGAAGGAATATTTATGCTTGACTTGAAAACAAAGATAATTGTTCATGTTCAGTAAATAATCAATAATTTTATAACGAAGTGCATATACCAAAGTCAGATTTGTTGCCTTTTCTTTCCTCTCTGCCTTATCAGTTATTGCCAATCACATCACCGCACCACCAGTCAGTTAAGGGTCTCATGATCGGTCTTTCTCCTCCAGCTTATCTACTCATCTAATCAGTTGTTAATCAAGTCAGTTGAATTACACATCGAAGTGTTAGTATTTTTTTCAAACAGCTCTACCTCTTTTGTAGCATTTATAGCAGCTTTGTATTACATGTATACATATCATATTCGCCTCTTTAGATTGTAAACTGATTTCTATGGCTACAACACTAGCATAGCAATATTTAACATTCAATAACTATTTGATGGCTTGAATTGAATCAGTTGCTTCTGTGGAGAGGTATGGGGTGAGTGGTTGAAAAACAAGGTTGGGAAAAAGGGTTCATTTTCTCTGCATATGCTGAATCTTAAGAATTTTGAATATATGTACGTATTATCTACTAAAATATGTATAATTAAAATATGTAATTATTGATCACTCACAGTGATTTATTTGGTGTCCTAATAATTACTTCTTGATTATTTTTTGATTTGACTGTAAAAGGTGACTAGGACACTGCCTGTGCCTTTAAGGAGAGTATAGCTCAACTGGAGAACATATACATAGATAGTTCTTAAGAGCTCTGGAGTCCATCTGCCTGGATTTGAATCCCATCTCTACAACTTAGTAGCTGTGTGACTCAGTACTAGCTACTTAACCTCTCTGAGTTTCATTATCCATGTTGGGAAAACAGATAATAGTTATAACATAGTACCTCCTTAATAGGACTGTTACCAGGATTCAGTGGGATAATGTATTGAGCACATTACCTGATTCACAGAAAGTGTTAAGTAAATGTTCACAGGCTTCTAAATTACCAAATGTATTTGGTATA
Organism: Indri indri; assembly: GCA_004363605.1. Lineage (NCBI taxonomy): Eukaryota > Metazoa > Chordata > Mammalia > Primates > Indriidae > Indri > Indri indri. The sequence continues at coordinate 69,239 of RJWJ010001362.1, read as the reverse complement.
AAATTTGTATAAATAGGAAACTCATTTAGTAGAATTGTAAGAGGGACCATTATTGGTAGATTTGGTTCATGGGGAACAAGCTTTGTTGTTCCACCTATGGAAAGTCCTCATCAATAATCTCTTGCAATGATCAGACTGTAACTGCAGTCTGATTCTGTAATGCTTTCCAGAGAAGAAAGTCTAGTTTGGGAAATTCCATTCAAATTAATTCTGCCAATCATAGATCAAAGGATAATATAAATAGACTGCATGCCTTTTGAAAAGGTGTATTTTCTATCAGTAAGAGTGTCCAAACAAAGACTGAGTGATTCTTTGTGGTTCTTTTAGCTGAAGACCCAAAAATAATGATTTGTTGAATTTAAGGTAACAATTCATGCAGTCACAGGTTGGGTTTTGGGCTCTTTAACCTCATAAAGTTTCATTAGATGTATCAATATGCATAATATTCACAAGGTTGATAAACACTTAAATCGAGGAAATTAGAAATTCTACCTTATCACATTTACTTGTATTCCTGGTTTTTTACTGACTTGTATTAGAATCTGAGATGTGTTATCACAATTTTAGAGAAAAGAATTTGCTTTTATCACAATCTCAAGTATTAAATTTAAATCATATTAGGCAAGATGCTTTCTAAGAAAAAAATGGCCAACAGTGATTTAGTGGCCTGCGCTGGCCCTGAATTCAATTTTGTACCACATAAGTTTATTAAATTTTATCTTTTTATTTTTTACTTTTTTTTGAGACAGGGTTTTGTTCTGTCACCCAGGCTGGAGTGCAGTGATTCTATCATAGCTCACTGCAGCATCAAACTCCTGGGCTGAAGAGATCCTCCTGCCCTAAACTTCCGATTACTTGGGGCTACAGACATGCACCACCATGCAGGGCTAATTTTTCTTATTTTTTTTAGAGAAAGGGTCTCACTATGTTGCCCACGCTGGTCTCGAACTCCTGGCCTCTAGTGATCCTCCCACCTCAGCTTCTCAAAGTGCTGGGATCACAGGCATGAGCCACTGTGCCCAGCCAGGTTTATTACATTTTAACTACTTATTCCATGTTTGGGCCAATTTTTTCTTTGATAAATGATAAATGATTAATGAGTTCCAGGAAAGAAGAATATTTCTTAAATCACATTTCCTATACTTCCAGGTTTGTTTTTCGAGAAAATAGCATTGGTAGTATTTAAGCCAAAACAATCATTTAATTTAATTCAGGGGTCAATGTGCTTGTTTATTGAAATAATAATTTCTTAACTTACCTGTCATCCAACTGTTTTGTGTTCTGATTTGAAACTATCACATCTAATACTAACAGTCTTTCATGTATACTGATAATTCATTCTGTGAGCCTCTTATCTGTTTTGTTCATCTTGGCTCCAAAATTATTGCTGAATTTGAATTTGATTGTGTAGAATTAATTCATAAATGAAGAAGATTTCATAACCTGGTGACAAATGATACAGGCTTGAAAGAATAAGAGAAAGAACAGCCAGTTTTGAGCACCTCCTTTATACTAGATATCATGCTGTAGTTTAGTTGTTGTTTTATATATTCTCTCGTTTGATCCTCACAAGAAGCCTAGGCGGTAGATATGATTATTTGCACCTTATAAATGAAGAGAGTCTTAGAGAAGTTATGTGACATATTCAAGGTCGCTGTGCCAGAACAGGAATTCGAACCCACAGAGCCCAATGCCTGTGCTCTTAACCATGAATCTTAACATAATCAAGATGTGCTTCATAATTTAAAGCGATACACAGATACAAGGTGTTCTGAGAATCAAAGTACTGATAGAATGGATTTTTAAAATATGTGAAATATGTGTATGCATATATATATATATATATATGCGTGTGTGTGCATGATTATTTGAACATAAATTTACATCTATCTGTCTTCCTGTCTTCTTCTGTGGGTGAGAAACGAGGTTGGCTATATGATCCTTTAAAGTCTTTCTCACATCTAGGATTTTATTGTTTTATGATTAGCTTGTGTTTGGAGTCTATTTTTTCTTTTTTTTTTTTAGAGATAGGGTCTCTCTACATTGCCTATGCTGGCCTCAAACTGAACTCTTGGGCTCAAGTGATCTTCTTGCCTGAGCCTCCTGAGGAGCTGTGATTACAGCACGTGCCACCACGCCTGGCTTCTTTCCAGTTTCAGATGGAAGAAGTTTTTTAATGCTGTCCACACTGTTCAAGTTCAATAGGACTTGATGAATTGAATTCTCTCACCAGATTAAGGGACGATACATCCATTGGGTCTAAGGAAACTCATATCAATACTGACAGTGATATATCTACTTTTTCTAATAAGTAAACCATTTCTAGACCTAAGTTAAATTTATAGTCTGACTCCTCAGAATTGAATTTCCTCAAAATTGGCAGAAAGAAAATGACCTGTTGGAAAACCAGTCCAACCTAGCAGTAAAAATATCCCAACAAGGGAGACAGAGTTGTCTGTTAGAATATTTGCTTTGTGTATAAAAATAGCTCAGCGAAAGTGAAAATGAAATTTGTTTTTGGTAGTCTGTGAACAATGTACTTTTAGTTTCATTATGTAAATCAAAATCAGGAAAACAACATGGGACCCAGCAAAACAGACTCCCTCACTGCGGGGAGGGCAGCAGCCACAGATTGTGTTTTGAGCTTCCTAACTTCATAAAGCTTCATTAGGGTATCAGTTGGGGGACCTGGGCTAGGGGAAGGGGTGTCCAAAAAGTGCTGTGGTTGGGAGTTAGGAAATCTAACAACTGGGTGCCTAGAGAAAGAAGGATTATCTCATTGGGAATTATATACAGAGCCCCAAATGGCCAGAAATCAGCCATTTTTGACACATGTTTGAGATCAAGGAATGCTCTGAGGGGCCCTGGATTGAGACAAATTGTAACAGAGAAGTTAGATTTAACTATTTTGCTGCACCAGATTGGTCTCTGTTACTGAGTCCTTGGTTTAACTGTTTGTTTCTGTCTTTAAGTAATCTACAATTTGAGATCCCTCACTCTGTGTAAGAATTTTCACTACTAAATGTGATCAGCAAAATATTTACAAGAGCAAATGAGTGAGGTTTAAACAAAAACACAAAGGGGCCAAGTTATTCATATTCACAAGATTAAGCTCTGGAAAGAAGGAACCTTTTAAGCCTCTGAGCAGAGATACCAGTCTATGGTGAAAGGGGACAGCCCCCTCTTGGAGGAAAACTCTGGTTATTTTGTCACATAAACTATCTTTGGAGAAAAGAATTATGTATTTCTAAAGAAGGACCAAAAGTAGGGAGAATGGAAAATGTTATCAGATCATCCAAGCAATTCAATTCACCTTATCTTGCTTAATGCCCACATGTGCTTTGACCTGCAAACTTGAATGAGGGCAAACAAAAGATTTAATACATTTATAAGATTTGAATCTTTGTTTTAAATTTTAACTACTTGGGTTAGTTTATTATCTTAGTGTGATGGCACTATTGTCCTTTCAAACTTAAATCCATATAGAATATGCTGTGTACAAAGGCTGACTTTTAATGGCCATTTTGAAGGACTTCGCTTCATCCCTGAAAGGTGATAAATTTCAGCCTTCTTCAGGGGTAGATTGCTGTGTATGCTTTACCTTGAGTGGTAGAGCAGTGGCCTCCACTTGGTAAATAGAGATATGATTTGCAAAACCAGATAAGTCAAAAGCCCAAATATTTACTCAGGGTTTTGCAAGAAAGACTAGAGTGTAAACCACACTGTTTGGTTGATAACCAGTGTGGCTGTATGTAACTGAAGAACAGCCTGCCTTCAGGGCTAACCAGGACAAGCTCATCTATAAAGAAACAAAGATAAGTCAAAATTTAGAACACCATGTTTCATCTTTTATGAACAGCACAGAGGAAATTCTGTTTACCAAGATCCAGGAAACCAATTGCTTAATCATGCATCCTCCTGGGTCAAAAAACTATCCATAATCCACACATCAATAGTTCCTGTGGATTTCACCCAATAGCTTTGTTAGGTTAATTTCGCCATTAGTACTTCATTGATATTTAATGCTACATCATCTCATTATGAGTATGGAAGGCCCCTTCATTACACTCCTTGTATCTTCCTGATATGGTAAGCTATTTCTAGCTCTGACCCAGAAACTATATGGAATTATTCTAGGAAAATACCTAAAATAACACTTACTCAAATATGCACCCCAAAATTTGGTTTCCAGGTAACTTCACACTGCCCCAAGGTGTTCGTCTGCAGAGTGCTCAGACCAAAGTGGTCATTCATTCAATAAATATACATTGAGCTCGTACGATTTGCCAGGCCCTGTTCAATACGATGAACAAAACAAAGTTCCTGCTGCCAAGTTTACATTCTACTGGAGAGAAAGAAGTAGTAAGCAAAATATCATATAACACCATTTGGTGATGAGAGCTGTGAACAAACGTAAGGAAGGGTTAAGAGGATGAGAGACTAGAGGTTTTAGATACGGGGTCAGCGCAGTGCTCTGTGGTAAGGTAACATTTGCTGGGTTTGTGGTGAGGCTAGTTACAAAGCTTGTGGCTGGGTCACTACTGCCCTCTGTAGGCTCCGTATATCTGGAGGGTGGGTAGCTTGAAGCTAAAATATCGATTTTTTTGAACTGGGGCTGTCAGAGATTTGACAAGCCTGGGTAAGTGACAGAGTGAGAATAAAGTTTACTAAGAGAGGAACCCTGTGAAAGTTAGCCGGAAAACACCACAAAGGCCATCTACGTGTGACTGTCATGGAGCTTGCAAGTGATGTCATTCCCCATACCAAAAACTTCCAAGTACTCCCCTATTTCCTATCCAATTAAATACAACTTCTCAGCTTTGTATTTAGGCTTCTCAAAAAAAAAAAATGCCCAATACAACTTAACCATTTATTCTAAATCGGATTGAGGTATCACAATCCCATAAAATTTCAAAACATTGTAATCATGTCATAATACATTAATTAAAATAAATTTTATATAAGCCCTATAAAGGCAATGATTTTTTTTTTTTTTGAGACAGAGTCTCACTCTCTTGCCTGGGGCAAGTGCCGTGGCGTCAGCCTCGCTCACAGCAACCTCAAACTCCTGGGCTCAAGCAATCCTACTGTCTCAGCCTCCCGAGTAACTGGGACTACAGGCATGCGCCACCATGCCTGGCTAATTTTTTTTTCTTTTTCTGTATATATTTTTAGCTGTCCAATTAATTTCTTTCTATTTTTGGTAGAGACGGGGTCTCGCTCTTGCTCAGGCTGGTCTCGAACTCCTGAGCTCAGGACCATCCGCCCGCCTCGGCCTCCCAGAGTGCTAGGATTACAGGCGTGAGCCACCGTGCCCGGCCAAAAGGCAATGATTTTTATCTGCTGCTATCTATAGCTCTTAAAACAGTACATTCAATAAATAGTTGTCAAATGAATAAAAACAGTTTGCTAAAATATTGTTAACTACTAAATGTTACTGAAACACTAAAATAAAGTATGAAAATGCAGTTTGAGGCAGAGAAAATGCATTAAGTAGTTTACAAGATCAGTCCAAAAAACAAAAGACAAATGACCCCAGTCTCAAACACACAGCTGTAGAGCAAAATCTGTCTACAGATGTAGCAAGACAACCAGATACCACAGTGTGTGTCAATGACAAAGCTGGTGGAGAGCACCCACGGAGGAACCACAGCGATTCTCCTGTGACTCAAAGGCCAGGCGTGGTGGCTCATGCCTGATTTCCTAACATACTGGGAGGTGGAAGGATCGCTTGAGCTCAGGAGGTTGAGACAGCTGGAGCAAGAGTGAGACCCTATCTCTACTAAAAATAGAAAAAATTAGCTGGGCATGGTGGTATGGGCTTGTAGTCCCAGCTATTCAGGAGGCTGAAGCAGGAAGATCACTTGAGCCTAAGAGTTTGAGGTTGCAATGAGCTATGATGATGCCACTACACTCTAGTAGCCCGGCGACAAAGTGAGACTGTCTCAAAAATGAACAAACAAAAAAGCTATTCTCTTGTGACTTGATTTGAGTGACATCAGGATTCACTTTGACTTTTTCAAAAGCAAAACTATATAACATTGTAAGACAACCCCAAGTTTGACTGATGTCCATAAAATAGGCTGGACAAGTCCCAGAAGAATTTCCAAAAGCCACTGGTCACTGCTTCTCCCGATTTTCATTATGAAGTATAAGAGAGAAGGCTACACACAGGCTCTGAGCCACTCCTGCTTGCCTGGAACAGGTGGACCCTAACCAAACAGTACAACCCTAGCAAAGTTAAATAAAATCCTAGAAGATGGGAAAACGAGGGGGTTTATAGCATTGTGATTTGCAGCTCTGTCAGGCACTTACACTAACCCTAGAAAATTGTCTAGAACACACAGAACTAGGGCTGGAGTGCATCACAGAGAAAGCCAAGTGACATCCACCTGCCCCTTTCCTTAGATTTGTCTGTCTTGTTGGTCCCGTGCATTAGCTCAGTTCACTCAACTATGCCCCAAGCCAGCATGTAGGCCATGAGTGGTCAGAACACTTGGAAGGCTATGGCAGGGTCTTAGGTCATCCAGCCCACTCTACTCCTCAGCTAGAATTTGCAGTTGGGCCTCAGACTGCCAAAGCCTCTGTCTACAGTGGGGAAATGGATCCGAGTAACTCAGCCTGGCCCGGCTTGGGCTTGTTCTGGTCCCTTCTTTCTCCATCCTAGAAACCTGTTCTGCTTCCTGATCTCCCAGCAACAGAATCTGATGAACACACATGAAGTAAGGTGGGAATGACTGATTTGGCCTAAGGTGTTACTTCTACCAAGACTGAAATTTAAACTTGAGGAAAAACCAGAAACCAAAGATATAAGCATCTACAGAAAGAATTTTAGGCAACTCTATTTTAGGAAATTGAAAGAGAATTATAGGATCAAATACAAATTAGGTGACTAATTTAAGAGTGGTTGTATAAAGCAACTTAACCATGCAAGGACAGTCTTTCATTTCTATATTAAGTACTTATAATTTCTTCTATTAATATATGACTATTTCTTAAAATGCTCCTTATATTACTCTGTTTTATTTTGTTTAAAAATGCTGATTCTTTAGCCTTTCCAGATCTACTGAATCAGAGTATCTGAGAATGGCCCCCAGGAATCTGCATTTTAGCAATCTTGCCCAGATGATTACTAACACAGTGACGTGAGAGAACCACTGCCTTACACAGCGCTGGAGAGTAACCACCCTGCTTTTCCTAAGGAGCCCCGATTTCCATTCGGCAATTTCAAATCTTGTATCGTCACTCTTTGTTATAGTATTTAATACTGAAGGTATGCTAAAATCATTTCTTTTTGCAAAAAAACAATTAAAAACCAACTGTAGTAGTTTCTTTTATTTAAGTTAAAAACTAAAGTTTGGGTGATTCAATTTATCGATATGTATTGCTTCATTTATGAGTATTGCTTCAGCGCTGGCAAAAGAATGAAAAGTAGACTGGCACCAAGGGCCCAGTGCCTTAACACACCACAGAAGCCCTTGTCTGTTACAGTAGGTGTCCAAGAAATAGTTTGAAGAGATTCAAGCACTTTACAGACAGAATAGACAGGACTTAGAGTACGATTGAATTTAGAGGTAGGAGAAGGGAGGACAGAGTCAAAGATGGTAACTCTGAGGAATGGGAAAGATGGGGGGCCATTCACAGAAATAGAACAATGAGGGGAGGAACTGGTTTGCTGGAGAGAGAAAATGATGTGTCCAATTTCCAAAATTTTAAGTTTGGGTGGTAGCGAGACCTCTAAGAGGTGATGGCAAGGTAATGCTGGAGATAGAGTTTTGGGAGTGAGAACTGGTGATGGCGAGTTAATGGGAAGCAAAGAGAGTTTACAGGGAGAAAATATTGTGTGGAAATAAAAGAGCCTGAGGACAGAACTCGAACCTGAATTTAAGAACTAACGACAGATAGAGAAGGAAAGAATGGCTCTGCCCTGCCTTGTGGCCCTCTGCCTACAGACATGCCGAAGACTTTCAGATCTCCAAATGAAATCCCTTGCATGTGATTTTATTATTTACTTGTGCCTTGGAATGGTTTCATGTTAAAGAATAATAAACAATATTTCATCTATATGTATATTTAAGGGCTGTCCAGAAAGTATCCAGCCACTTAACATGTTCTTATTGTATTAATATTAACAATGGCTGGATAATTTCCGGATAGCCCTCATATATACCAAACCTTTGATGTTGGATAATATGTCTGATAATACAGAATGATTGATAGTCCCTTCATTTATTTCATGTTCTATGGTGCCAGAAGTGGGCGGGCTATCTAACAGAGATTTTGTTAATTAGTGCTTTCTGTGGTATTAACCTAGTGCTGAATTTCTTGAGATGCTTGGAGGAATCTGATGGATTACATTTTAAATGAATTTTACACAGCATATGTCATTATAGATATCTATAATTATAATGGGCTTTTTAGAGCTAGTAATCAGGTTACAAAGACCATAGAATACAATACTCTTTTAAAAACCCTACTTGGAAGAGATCAACCTTCTCTAATAGTTAATGTCATAGAGCCACCTGCTGGTGAAGTTATTTTACTACTAGGGATCAACAGGCACTCTTGTGTGGATACATACCTGTCACTCAAATTGCAACATAGATTCTTGTAGATTAAATATTCCCCCACCCATTCTTTTTATGTGTGTGTAAATTCTTGTCTGTATGTTAGGTTTCTCTGCTTTTGTGCCGATGAAGGGATGGTGATGTAAGTATTATTTCTAGTGTCAGTTATCGCCATCCAAAATGCATCCTCAGATCAAAACCCCAAACTCAGAATTTGGGTGTGTGCAGGCACAGGGACTTGGGCATCAGTCTGCCTGGTAGAGTCGTGGATTCTCTGTGTGCTTGGAGGTACTTCCAACCTGGTAGCTACGGTATTATATAAATGACCCAATAATGGCCTCTGTATATTGGCCTGTTGATTTTTTAACAGCAAGTTGGGACTCATTAGCTCAAAAGCCTGCCAACCTAAAGTCAAACATTTACACACCTGACTGTTTTAAATGCAGTCCAAATAAGCAGATTTTTAGTTATTTAGAACCTTCTTGCTTTGCATAACCTGAGCAACTGCATCCAACATCTGCTAGCCACAGAGAAAATAAATGGTACAGCTATAAAGACCCCACTCAGCTACCACCTTTCGGAGGTATCTGATCCTTAGACTTCTCTCCGGGTTGCAGAGGGACATCACTTAAATACGGAAGCCCCCTCTCTGATCCCCTCTCTTTCCCAGAAGTTCCTTTGCCCTCCTTCCCTTCTGGGTGGTGACCTCCATGCTGCCATAGCTCTAGATGGTCCCACGCTGTGTGGGACTCCCCCACTCCATGCAAACCTGTCAAAATGTTGCCCAAATAAAGCTGCTTGGGTGCTACTCCCACCTCACGATCATGTCTTTTTCCTTAATCGGCCTCAAAATCCCTTCGAAAATTCACTCTGTCATGTGAGAAAGGCCTCAGCTCAGTAGGGAGAAAGAAGAGAATGTCATAAACTCAGATAACTCCAGCTGTTTATATGGTCCCGGCGGTATTCATCCTCTGTGCCTCTTCTTTAATTACTGTTGTTCCCCTTCAGAAAGCAACACTGTTTCCAAAATAGGGCAAACAGGAGTTGGTGGTACTGGTGCCTCTGGCTGTCCCCTCCCAAAGTGTCCTGGAGACCTGGCCACAAAGCAGGCGAGAGCACACCTTGTGCCACACCGTGTTGCCGCACCCATTATGCCTGGTGGGGGGAGAGTTGTCTCAGCTGTAGGCAAGATGGCTGGACCTGGGTCTGGCTCTGAGTTCCGTCAAGGGCCCCTGATGTTCTAGGCATTGCCAGTGGCGTGCACGAGGACAGCAGTTGCCTGAAGCGACAGTCCAGCCAGCGTTAGGCCTGAGGAAAGACACTGAGGGACTGAGTCTGAAGCCCAGGGGCTCAGCATGTGCAGGTTATGAAAGCCTCACACACTTTCCAGGCAAGTGTGGTTGAATGTAGGAAAATAGTGTCTCCCTCCCATGGTTAGCTAAGGATCAGACTTATTCTAATCTTGCCTGTACCACTTGTTAGCTCTGTGCTCCTGGACTAGTATTAAGCCTCTCTGTGCCTAAATTTCCTTGTTTGTAAAAATGAGGCAATGACAGCACCCACCCTGTAAGTTTGCTGTGAGGATTAAATGAGATCATTTTTTTTTAACCTTGGCAGAATAACATGATAGCTAATAGAATGGACACTGGAGCAAGGCCACCAGCTGGCTGTAAATTCCAGCTTTATAACTTACTTGTAGCTGGGTGACCTTGGGAAAGGTACTTACTTGTCTGTCTCAGTTACTTCAACCATAAAATGGGGATACTAATTTTTATTATCCATCTCATAGGATTGTTTTATGTCTTAATAAATGTAAAACATGGGAAGCATCATATAAGAGCTTATTTTATTATTATTATAAATAAAATCCTTAGAAGAGTTTCTGGTAAGTAGTAAGAACTCAATAAATGTTAACTATGTTATTATTGGTCACATAACTGCCCAGATAATCCATAAACTTTATTAGTCATCCTGTAAAGAAGCAAGGCCTGATTTGTTTTCTTCCTTTTATTATAAAATTTTACTGCTTCTAACTTAAACTCTTGCCTCTCGAAATTCAATCCAGAAAGAGAATCGGGGCCAAGGGACTAGATGGAAAGAGGAGTGCGTTTAGGAAACAAAATGTGTAAGAAAGAAGACGAGCTCCCCTTTGTTAACTAAAAATCAACTAGGTTGTCAGCCCCAGAGCGTACTGCTTTTGCGTCCCTCTCAGTACCTGGGAAAGAATATTTGCAGGGGTCTGCAGATGCCCGCAGCTGGCCTTGCTCCGATGGTACCTATAACTACAAGAAAACCAGGTTCTTCAGGGCTCTGGCCTAGATACAATTCTCTGGCTGCCTGGGGAGAACTTGGGGTCTCTCATATCTCTATCTTGTCGGATTTTCCCTTCTCAAACTCAGAGTTTGAAGAGCGTGGGGAATGCGGGGAGGATCTTTAAATTGTTTGGCCTAAAAACCGGAGAGGCGCAGAACCCGCGACCCTCTGTTTTGTGGTGATGGTTGCGAAATCACTTGAGCACAGGGTGGCAGGAGCTGGGGACCTCGAGGTAGGCACGGTCCCCGGCCCGCGGCGCAGGTGGCGCCCGGCCAGCAGGGGGCGTGCGGGCCCCGGTTCCTGGGCGCGGTCGCGCAGCCCGGCCGCGGGAGGAGCGCGCGCGGCAGGAGCAGTGCCCCGGCCTGCGCCTCTCCCCGGCGGCTGCCTGGGGCGTAGGGCCCCAGAGCCTGGACACCGGGGCCGGGGACCGCAGAGGGGGGGCCCGCGCCTCCTGGGGAGATAGTGAGGTATCGGGTGACCCGGCGGCCTCCTGCGCCCCGCGCTCATTCCCTCCTGAGCCCCGGGACGCTTTCCACCTCCTGTGTCAGTGGAGGAAAGGCGGCAAGGGAGGCGCGAGGACTTATTGCAGCCCTGGAGGGAGACACCAAAGTCCAAGCAGTCTTGCGTGGGTTGTGACGTACCCTGTCCCTGGTTTGCAAGCCCTTCCCCGGTAATCATGCAGTCTCAGAACAGGACATAACAGAAGCCAGGTGCACTGCTGAGCTTTGCCTAGGCCCACGCCCGCCTCTCCAGCAGCCCTGCCTCCCCAGTAAGGCAAGGACCCTGCAGGGGGACGGGGGTGTCTCCAGCCACTTAGGTCTCAGACGGGGTGTAGGACCCAGCACAAACTCCCTTCCTAGAGCAGTTCCATCCCACAGTTTACTAGTTAGATTCAGAGGTCGCTCCCACCCCTCATTCACGTCCTAGCCCCAGTCGCGGAGTACTCCCGGCTCTCTCCCCGACGCAGGGCTGGGGAAGCGGGGTGCACTGCGTGGTGATCTATGCATCCTTGCCTGACACGATATTTATCAATTGAACATAGATTTATTCTCAAGGAATATTTATGGGTCTCACATTTATTCATCAGGAATTCTAGCATATCTACATAATTTGATTTGTTTGGGCTTAACATTTACTCGTCGATAAATATTAATATTTCTTTAGCCCTGTGCTAGGTCTTGGGAGTACAAACCAGAAAACAACCTGTTTCCTGAACCCACGATACCTTTTATTGGTCTGTCTGTATTTTTATTTCCAGCGTTGTACCAAAATCAACACGTTATCTACTTTTCAAAAACCCAGGGCTTGTGTAAATAGCAACCACGGAGAAATGCTTGAAGATGATTCTGTTACTTTCTCATCTCTATTTAGTTTTTTTAAAAAGTTCTGATAACACAGTATTGAATTTTTCAATTGTTCAATTCTTCGTTGATTGAATTCTTCAATAACCCTCTGCCCCACAGTTAGAGTGGGGCAAAGTCCAGCCGAGCTCCAGCCCTGGAGCTGCTTCCCTAGGGGGTCACCGACTTCAGTAAGGGCACAGTGCAGCCCTTGGGAGAGGCTCGTCTAGCTGGACCTCTGCTGCTTCTGCGTCTTTGAACCATGACCTGCCGGCTGTGGACAGCTTGCCCATTCCTGCACGCTGACAGCCAGCTGGGCTCCTTTTTGATTTCTCCGGTGTCTTCAGCTTATCCAAATACCTTTCCTGAAGAAAGCAGATTTCATGGACCACTCCATTTGCTTCCAGACTACTGAAACACTGGCAGATATGATTTAAGAATCGGAACGTAGAAACATTTAAAAATACATGACATTAATTCGCAGCACAGTTTACATCTCAGTCTTGGATTTTACATTGTCTCTGAAGTCTACAGCAGTCATTTGAATTATCCATCATTCACAAAGCCGGCTTTGTCTGATTTTTGTGGCATCCATTTGTTCTTGTCTTTCTTTTCTCCCTTTCCACAGTATTCCCACGATTGCCAACACAGCTACTTGTTGTGCCTTGTTTGAATTTTGCACTTGAATCCTTTTTACTAAATATCTCAATGTGAAATCCTAAAGTGAGATGTTTCTCCCTTCTCTGCAATCTCTGATGAAAAGATTCTGTTCTGTGTGCAGTTTGTAGAATTGCTTATTTGGAGATTGTCAGACAAAGTTTCATTGGATGGTGTCGCTTCTCATTTCAAAGTAGCTGCTGTTGATCTTTCTGAGCTCAAGGTCCCGGAGAAGTAACACGTGATTAATTACGGTACCATTTATCTTTCCGTACTTCCACTTAGTATATTTTGATGTTTTTTTCCATACATATATTACATTGTGTCCGAATTTACTTTTTTATGATTATAAAGCTATCCATCTGTCCAATAAGGCATTGTATTTGCATTATATAGAAAAAAATGTGTAAATGTCTATCTCAGTAATTAAGAAATACTTTTAATCCTGCATTTATTTTATGTATTTACATAAGACTGCTGTGCCAAGGTCTCTGACCTTGAAAAATGCTTCCACCTTTGGAAAATATTTTCATAAAATCTTTGCAGTAGGTTTTAGAAATTGCAATGTTTTAAAATAAATGATTCTATGGTAGTTAACTGCCATAATAAGAAATCAGAGATGTAAGTAATCTTGGGGTATGCCATGAGAGCTTATGAAAAGTGAAAGAAATGAGATGAAGAAACCACTAAAATGAAGAGCTGTTTTGAAATGTAGTTTCCTATTCATTCAACCATCTTTCAGCCAACTTTTGCTAAGTGCCCATCAGGTACAGTGCAAGAAACTAGGGACACATAAATCAAGACAAAGCTCCTACCTTTAAACATCACTGTTTTAGGAGGAAACTACCTTTTTCTTTAGACTTTTATGGCTCTTATTTTGTATTTTTACAACTGCCTTTGCATGAGATTTTTAATAAAGGAGTAATTTGAAGAAAACCAATTATTTTAAGATGATGAAAAGAGGAATACTAGGGGTTTGGAAAGAGCAAATTCTCCCTTGAGGACACTACTGACCTGTGATATTTACACATCACACCAAAAGCTGTGAGGAGCAGCACTGGTTTTTGCCTAAATTGATCATGAGGTTGGAATAGCAAAGACAATCGTACACCTGATGAATTGGGTATGTATAATTTGCTCTACAAAGAGATCTTTGTCATTTGAAGGAAATAATTTTGGGAGATCACTGGGATTAGGGAAATCTACTACCACTGCTATAGATATTTTTCTTTTGACTCGTCTTTCTGTTACTCTGTAATTATTTCCTTTTTTCTAGTGAGCATGATTAAGCATGTGGATTACCACCCTAGTATGGCAATGCTTGAATGTAAAAGTAGAGTGATAATAAATTCATTAAGATAGGGAGGGTTGCCAAGGCATACCCACAAATGCATATATCCACAGCTTCTTTATTTGGATAATGTAAGGTAAAATACTATTTCACCTATACATTTTTTCAATTTTGATTAATTCATTGTTAAATTATAAAAAATAAATTACACTTTGTGCTTTTCTTCTAGTTCCTCGGCTAATATATGGAGACAAACTGGATCATTTGATCTTTGGTTATTTCTTAGAAATAACTATGTGCCTGCTAACTGCTGTAAAAGTAAAATTGCCTGTAGATTAATTGTAGTCAATTTAACAACCATGTAACCATACCTTAAGGGATAATTATATAAGACAATGCTTTTGTAAGTAACTTGTAAAAATTTTTAAAATTGTTAGGTGGTATTATTATTAGGGAAAAAAAGTAAGTCATTTAGTTATTTCTCATCCTTAAGTCAGAATTATCTTAAGAAAATACAGCTAACTATAGAAAAACTTTGCTCACAAAGATGGATATTGTAGCCTTATTTATAACACACTAAATCCTAATTTAGTTTAGGAAAGACCTAAATACCCAACAATAAAGAAATGGTTAAATAAATAGAGATCCAGGCAATAAAATCTTATGTAGCCATTAAAATTATATTTATGAAAGGCCTTATTAACATGGAACATTGCTTATGTTGTTATATATAGTACATAATAAATGTCTTAGTTATAACTTTGAAATATTTCAGTTGGTTCCAATGGATTAAATTTTCTTATTTTAATATTTAATGCCTAGAAATTGGCTTAAGGCATAGAATATCCCAGCAGAAATTCCATTTAGACAAGAGAACTATTCAAATTATTTAGCTTGTTAGAGAATATGTAAAGGTCTTAATATAGCTATATCATTAACTTGTAATATTTAGTCTATGTAAAAAGCTGCTTTTACTTGGTGGAATTAATAAAAAAAAATGTCCCCATAGTAACATAACTAGCCTAATTATCTACTATGCTTTAAACAACAATTTGACCACAAAGGAGGTACTTTCAAATAACTACATCACCTATGGTAACTCTTATTACAATGTACCCTCTGACTTTCTGCTTCTATCCCTATAATCTATCAACTAAATGTGAAATCATTGGTTTCTCCTAAGAATTAGTATAGAATTTTAATAATGAATGTTCAGGGCATGTATAATGTTGGTAACTTTAGGTTTTCATAAAACTCTGGAATTAAAACTGCTGATAGATCACAAAAGAGAAATAGTTTGTTTAATCATTTTAAAGCCTTATCACTTTGGTGATAATGAAAGTTCAGTTTATTTTGAACATAATGTCAGATCTTTCCATTGATTGATCATATTTTCAAATTCACATGGAATTAGTTCATATAAAACAACAAATGTTACAATTACTTAATATTTAATGTAGCCTTGCCAATAATTAAAAGGTTGATTAGTCTGCACTATTGCCTTTGAGCTAGCTAAATATGTTTTATAGTAAAGAATACATTTATTTTTATATTTCAGGACTTGGGCTATGTTCCTGATTTTGTACGGATTGCCATGGCTCCATGTATAAAAAACATTCACCAAAAAGGTAATCTGAAAAGCATTTGTCATGTAGATCTGCGGCCCCCAACCCCTGCAGACCCGTACTGGTACGTCGCCTGGTAGGAACCGGGCTGCACAGCAGGAGGTGAGCCACAGCGACAGCCACCGAGTGAGTGAAGCTTCATTTGTATTTACAGCTGCTCCCCATGGCTGGCATCACCGCATGAGCTCCGCCTCCTGTCAGATCAGCAGCAGCGTTAGATTCTCATAGGATCCCAAACCCTACTGTAAACTGTGCATGTGAGGGATCTAGGTTGTGTGCTCCTTTTGAGAATCCAATGCCTGATGATCTGAGATGGAGCTGAAGTGGTGATGCGTGCACTGGGGAGAGGCTGCAAGTATAGATGATCATTAGCAGAGAGATTTGACTGCATCAAAAATGTAACGTGCTTGAATCATCCCGAAACCATCCCCCCTCATCCCCAGTGTGTGGGAAAATTGTCTTCCATGAAACTGGTCCCTGGTATCAAAAAGGTTGGGGACCGTGAGGTAGATCATCATAATTTCTTATATTCCGAGGAATATCAGATTTTAAGAATTGAATGGCATGCGCACAAACACATACACACACGTAGTAAAGCTGTTTGACTGAGAGTCACTAAAAGCAAGTAACTCAATGAACACTTTTTTTGGGGAGACAGGGTCTTGCTCTGTCACCTGGGCTAAAGTGCAGTAGTATTATCATAGCTCACCGAAGCCTCAAATTCCTGAGTTCAAGTGATCCTCCTGCCTCAGCCTCCCTAGTGGCTGGGACCACAGGTGTGTGCTACCATGCCCAGCTAATTTTTCCATTTTTTGTAGAGATGGGGGTCTAGCTGTTGCCCAGGCTGAGCTCAAACTCCTGGGCTCAATGAATCCTCGCACCTTAGCCTCCCAATGTGCTAGGATTACAGGCGTGAGCCACCACACCTGGCTTCAATTAACATTTAAAAGGACTTTATTAGCCACCTCCTGGTTGTGAAGAAAGCAAGCAGTTGCCATTATATGAAAGAATACTTAAAAATATAAAGCCACTGTTAACCCCACCAGCATTTTGGGGGTGATTTCCAGTCAGAGAGTTAGAATTATGCTGGTTGTTTGCTCTCTGGCACCCTGGCTGGGTCCTCTGTGGCTCAGGGAAGATCTTTTTAAGGTGGTTCCCTGGAGTAGTATGAAATTTGTGGCTATGAAACCAGTAAAAGCTGCTGACCATACTAGAAGCAAATCCAAGGCTCTGGCTTCATTATCACAGTGCTTTGAATTATTGAGCTAATGAAGAAAGTCTTGCAATTGAGTACTGAGGTTAACTTCAAATGGCCTCATTGAATATCTCTTTTTGAAGTATTGAGAATGTATCCCTTAGAATGGGTTTTTAAAGATCTACATGAATAGTATTATATAATTAATAGTCTGGATGTAGTTAGTATATAATACTTAGTTTTATTATTGACACATTTCAAAATACACCATAGAGTTGGAAGGGCTGTTTTTAAAATTATCATTATTATCCATGAGGGGGCGCTATATCCCCTTTTAAAAAATCAGTTACCCAGAAAAAAAGAATAAGGCTAATTGTTATAGGATATTGCAAAAAAGAAAGCAAAGTATCATTTGACAAAAACTTCTTAGAAAATCACAGAATTGGTGGTAAATTTTTTGGTATGATATCTTTTATTTTGGAATCCTAAAATGTCAATTAATCCACATTTATACCACTCTTGCTATGCATATATGTGCCAAATTTAGAGCTAGACATCACAGAGTACACCAGTGCCACTTAGATGATGGGGTGGAAATAGGAACAAGTTTGAGGGAGGGAGTTTCATTCAATAGACGAAACAGTTGAAGCTATTATTGGGAAGGATTTCTGTAAACAGGGTGAGAATGGTGTCATCCTAAACTGAGCAACAGAGAGACCCACTCACAAAAACAAGAAACTTATTAGGGAATAGCAAGGGTTGGCAACCCGGGATACACGCCTGTTATGGCAGACCATAGGGGCATCCAAGGTGGTTGAGGAAGGGAACTTTGAAAGGCAAAAGAGAGAAATTCAGATAAGCTCTTTGGAAACAAAGACCCTTGTCTACAGGGGCTTGTCGCAGGGGATGGTATTTGTTCATTGGTGGTACTGGCTATTGGTAGGAGATGGTCTTCATAGAAGTGGCTTAACTGGAAAGTTCCGGTTGGGGAAGTCCTTTGTGGCACACTCAGGTGAGGGTCCTTCCTTCGTGGCCTCCCTGTTCCATGTTGTTAGTGTTTGACATACTTGACTCCATTTTGGTACTGACAACTTTCACAAGAGTTTTGGTCAATAGAAATAACAATTGAAGCCATTATTGGGAGGGCTTCCTGTAAACAGAGTGAGAATGGATTTAAAGGACAGTAGGAAAAGATTGAGCTTTAGAGATCCCTTACAAAGAGGAGAAACGGAGGTGGCAGAGGATGACATAAAACCGGGAAGGGGTGAACCATTGCAGAAGCAGGGGAAGAATCTGGGTGGTGCATGTCACAGGAACCCAGAAAGGAGGGAGTTTTGAACAAGCGGTGGTGCTGGGGGAGAAGGTTGGTAGGACGGGGTGAGTTTAGATGGACCTGAATAGGCTGAGGAGAATGAACACAGAGAAAAAGATTTTGTACTCGGTTAGAAAAAGGACTAGTGGGTATAAACTCTAATTACATACACTTAGTAATCATTCTTTGGCCAGTTAATGGGAGTGGTTTTGCAGATATTGTCTGATGATGGTTGTCATTAACTGCACGAACAAGTCCATATGGAGTCTGACAGCAGATGACAGCAGACAATAGGTGGGAAGAGCAGGGTTTTCATGGCACCTCTGTCACTAACGAACTGTGTGACCCTGGACCGGTCAGCCTCTCTTCACCTTAATTTCTTCATCTACAAATGAGGTTGCTTAGATTGGTGTCCAAGGATGGGTTTTAAGGAATCTAAGATGCCCCTGACGTTATAAAGCAAAAAATGTTTTTCCCTCTAGGGAGAAGATCCAAAGCTTTGACCAGATTCCCCAAAGTGATACTGCATCTTAAGAAGTTAAGAACTACCGGATTAGGTAATCATTAAAGTCCTGTCTGGAATTCTCCAGAATTCCAGAATTCTGAATCTCTAGCGTTAGCCTCTCTGTAGTATTCCATGTAGCCTGTCTCTGCAAATCACCTACAGAGACCAAATTAAGGATTAGAGTTTCTAAAATGTAATTGACTGTGTCAGTCCTCCCTAGAGGATTGTTTAGAAAAGCTGGGGAATTTAAAAAATTAAACTTAATTATTTCTTTAATAGCCCACAGATAATTTTAGTGGGATCCAACCTTTATCCCTCTGTTCACATCAGTTACTACCCATGCATCTGATGACCATAAACACCAAAAGTGGATGCAGCTGCTTAAACATGCTACGTGGATGCCATTGCTTTGAGTGTGCTCGCCTTCAAAAGAAAAAAGGTGTGATGGGGAGAGGAAGCAGTTCACTGAATGCAAACTGGCGATTGAGCTCCCATCAAGAGATTGCTTTGGTGACCTTCTTCTGGGAGGTGTGCGCGCTGTCTGCAGTCCTGGGTGCTGATCCGCAGGGGGGTGCTGCCGCCCCTCACAAGAGGCCAGGAAGGCAGGCCTGGACCTGAAGATAGCAAGTTGTCTTATTCCTTCCATCTTTATCCCTCCCTCCACTGCCCTTTCCAGCCTCTGGTAACCATCATTCTATTCTCTATCTCCATGGGTTTGATTTTGTAGCACAAGAGGACAACTCTAGTTAACAATAATGTATTGCGTGTTTCAAAATAATTAAAAGAGTGGGATTGGAATGTTCCTAACACAAAGAAGCGATAAATGCTTGAGATGATGGATATCCCAGTTGCCCTGGTTTGATCATTACATGCTGTATCTTTGTATCAAAATATCACATGTACCCAGCCAAAATATGTACAACTATTATGTATCCATAAGAACAAAAAATTAAAAATTAAAAAAAATAGCAATTTTCGCTAGAGATGACATCATGGGAGAGGTTATGACATTTATGTGCTATGATCTTAAGCAAGAAGCCATCCTGTCATGGAATACGCAATTATGATCATTTAATTTGGTGTAATTAATGGATACTGTTAGCATTGAGCTCCAGAAATGCTTTTCCGATCTGTTGTTACTTTACAAAATCTGGTATGTCAGCTGCCTAGATTAGTTAACTGTTTATGTTTATAAACCACTTATGTGGGTGATATTAAAGATTTATTGTTTCATTGAAAGCAGTATTTAAAATAACTCTAGATGCTTCTAATTCACACAGAAGGTTAAACTGAAATCGCACTTCTTAAAAAACATGAGGTTATTTAGCACAATATAATCAATTATCTACCTTCCTAATCTTAACATTATTTTGGTTCCAACTAACAGATTTTGCTGCGGGTGGTACAGTCTATGTGTCTTAACAGGAAAGGAAAGGAAATGAAAGTATTACATATTTTTTATTAACATTTCAATTTGAAAAGCTGAATGTTGAACGCAAGCATCATACTTTTCACTTTGGGAGCTGTTTCCTTAGCACTGTCTGAAGCTTAGCTCCCTGGGAATTGCAAGAGGTGGAAAATCCCACCTGTGAAATGTAAACACAGTTCTTGTAGGTCATTGGATACTTGCAATATTGGTACTAGCTGTCAGGAACACAAAACAATCAATTAACTCATTTGTTTGAGTGTAAACAGAAGAGTTCTGCTAATTAGCTTTATCTTCCTAGAGCCATTGGCTTCCCTCACGCAGGCCTGCTAAATGTTCTCTCTGTGCGGAAGGCTTAGATTTATGATTTGTGACAACCGTGCTGGGGATAACCTTGCAGAGCTGTCCCTTGCTGTGCAGAGAGTGTATTTTGAGCTTACTGTTATCCTTCCTCTAAAAAGAGGTTCTTATTTTTGCACTGCTAAGAAGTACCTGTGATGGGTGATTTTGCTGCCGTAATGGCCTGTTGATTTACTTTAAATATGTTGTTCATTAGCACAGGGTGGACTTCTGCTTTAATGATCTCATGTGATGACAAAAATGCTAAATCTTATCCAACAGTTATGGTGTAGACCCGTTTTCACATTGTGGAAAGGGAAATACCCCTCAGAGATTTTAGTTTGTTTATAGAAAACAAATATGGGAACGGTAATACCTTGAGCAGAGGGGAGAAGTAGGAGCCTGGCTGGGAGTGTCAAAGTTTGACCTTTGACAGCCTAAATTCTATCTATTCCCTGTTGTGATAGTAACTGAACACTATGTAAAATATGCTTGTCAGAATATATAATAAGTTCCACTTTGGTGATTTAAGGATAGAGCAGTTCCAGTTTTAACCTTTGGTAGGAAATGTGCTTTTTGGCTTTGGGTGCTATGGACAGGCTCTAGAGTAACAGAAAGTGTCCTTGGCAGCTTCAATGTCTCAATGAGGTGGCATGCACCTTTCATGAATGACTGTATCTAAGTAGCATCAGCTGGTGCTTTGGTGGTTTATAAAGTTGCAAGTGTTTTGGGCTGTTTCCCGTAACCAGCCAGGAGCCCCTCTTGTGAGGGGGCGGAGCGATCATCCTATAGCAAGGTCCTCTCTGGTGCTTTGACACTCAGCTTAGGAAAACATGCCTTCATCAGGAATCCCTGGACACATACCTCATGATATGGGAGGGAACACAGCAAAACTCATGTCTTTCAGGGAAACGTATTGGTAAATTTTATTCTTCAGCTTAACAGGAACCACGATTCTTCACTAGACATAAATTGCTATAAGATCTTCCAAATATGGGAAATTACTTTGCAAGAGCAATAGAGATCATATACACACACAAATATAGTATTAATATATATACATTTGTAACAACCTATGAAATAGATGCTATCAGTATCCTACTTTAACGGTGAAGAAACTCAGACACAGAGAAGCCAGGCGGATCACCCAAGGTCCTGAGCCTACATTTTAAACCACCAGGTTTCACTTAGCTTCTCTTTGGTTCACGTTCCTCCTCTATATAGTGAGGATTATAATACCTGCCTTAGAGGGTTGCTTCAAAATCTAAATGAGATATTGACTGAAACATGCCTGAAACAGAATAGCTTTTTCAATACATATTAATTTCTTTATTCCGATAATGAAATTTATAGAATTCTACTTACATAATACATGTTTTATTGTTTTAATATAATTAAAAAGGCTTTCTATGAATAAAGGTTTACAATTTCTTTTGCAAAATATTTATAGAAGGAGGGATATAGCTATCGCAGAGATGGAGAGTGGGAAGAAATTTCCAGACACCATTAAAGGCATGAGTCTGTACCTCGGATATTCTTTTCTCTTATGTTTTTTTCCTTCCTCCCTCCCTCCCTCCCTTTCTTCAATTTAACACAGCCTAATATAAATGCCTTAGTTATTCCTCTCTGTTTAACCACATTTACAAACTCCAGTGGGAATTCAACATCCTGCTCCTCCTCTGAACTCAGGTGGGCACTTACTTCATTTACGGGGCGCTTGTTTCCCCAGCCAGTGGCATGTCCAGACTAAGCCCTCCCCGTGTCTGCATCCCTGTCCCCTGTCACAGTATCCTTGTACCTTGCTGGTGCTCAGTAGACCTTGAGTCTTATGAAGGGATGGTGGGTGGATCATGGGAATATAACATCAAGAAAGGCTAGGGAAATGCGGTAAGGCAGGAATGGGGTGGAGCTGATAGCAGATGAGCAGGTGTTCTTGAGGGCAACAGTTTAATTTAGACACAAGAGCTCCTCCAAAACAATGGTGATGAGCTGATAAGTAACATGCCATCCGTAATAAGTAGGCATGTTATTTCTTGAAAACAAACCCTTTAGTTTTTTTTTTAAAGAGAAGAAAAAAGAAAGAAAGAAATCACCAGGAAACTTGTTTCTCTTGGCCTGGGGTTCATTATGAGGGACCCTGTCTCTCCTGAGCATCCATGATCATAGATCTGCCTTTGCAAAGGTGTGGTATTCAAATGCATGCTACTTTCATGATTGGGAAAAACAGAATCCAAGTAATTTATTTGGCAGTTTGCTTAAAGAAGTTCATGGTTGCAAGCATCCCCAGGGCATCTGGCAGAAGTGATTGTAAATCCAGGGTTTGCAAAGGAGGCTGCTCCATAGATAAAGGCTTACTAAACTTACTAGTTCGCAGTTTAAATTTTCAAAATATGTATAAATGTCTACAGAATTTAGAAATTGGAATTATTTGATGTATGTTAAAAATGTTTAAAGAAATAAAGGTGGAATAAAAACCTGAGCAAGGAACAAGAAGCTTTCAAAGAAGACCAAGATGTGAAGAGAAACCAAATAAACTCCAATTAATTAAACATATAAGCATTGAAATATTAATAAAAACTCAATGGGGAGATTGAACATCAGATTAGATATAAATAATGGAAGATTAGTGAATTGGAAAATGGATCTAAGAAAATTACCAGAATGCAGCCAAAGGCAAAGAGATGGAAATTGGCACGGAAGTTCAAGATAGGTGGGTAGAATTATAATGTCTAACCTTTTACCTAATTTGATTTCTAAAAGAGAAGAATATAAAAAACAGGGGAGAAGCAATATCCAAAGACAACGGATGAGAAATTTTCAGGGCTGGCCAGGCACGGTGGCTCACGCCTGTAATCCTAGCACTCTGGGAGGCAGAGGCGGGAGGATGGCTCAAGGTCAGGAGTTTGAGACCAGCCTCAGCAAGAGCAAGACCCCATCTCTACCAAAAATAGAAAGAAATCAGCTGGACAACTAAAGATATATAGAAAAAACTAGCCAGGCATGGTGGCACATGCCTGTAGTCCCAGCTACTTGGGAGGCTGAGGCAGAAGGATTGCTTAAGCCCAGGAGTTTGAGGTTGCTGTGAGCTACGCTGACACCATGGTGGCACTCTAGCCCAGGCAACAGAGAGAGATTCTTGTCTCCCAAAAAAAAAAAAAAGAAATTTTCAGGGCTAAGAAAGCATATATATCCTCTGAGTCAGGTAGGAGAATCAATCCCAAGCAGATTTAAGAGAGAGAAATTCGTACCAGATATATCACAGGCAATTATCTAAAGCAAGACCATAAAAGCCTCCAAGGGAAAAGACATATAACATTCAAAGATCAACAATTAGACTGACAGCAAACTCTCAGCAGAAAAATCGGATGCCAGAAGTTTTTAAGATAGTATCCATGCAGTAGAATGATTGTCATTCTAAAATCGTATGCCCAGATAAACCAGCATTGTGGAATGAGGATAATGCTGAAAGAATACTTAATAAACAGCTCTAGAGTAAATAATTATATAAAAATGGTATGGGGTGATTTTACTTACATCCTTTTATGCTTGAAATATTTGAGGCCTATTTGAGTCATTGAACGATGTTACGTTGGTAATTTTGTCTGTTTTAATCAAAAGCTTTACTGTGCCCTGGGTTAAAAACAATTAATGATGGGGCCCTATTTCCCAAAGAGCAGGACCAATGAGCGGCCTGGACCACAGTGCCAAGGCCATTCTGGTGGGATGCCCTGTCAACAGCGCAGGACCCCTCATTCATGGTGTCAGTTTATGGAAATAACGCATTTATCACCTTGAGCTCAACATCTTTGTTTTACTAACTAACACACGATTAATTTTCTTTGGCTATTACAAAATATATTTTTAGATGCCCATTTGTTAACTTTAAAACATTAAAAGCAAGCCAAAATAAATACATTCTTTTCCTATTTGAGGCTTAATACGTCAGGGTACCAAAAGCACACATGAATTTAAAATAGGATTTTATAGAACTATGATATTCCATTAAAAAAATGGTAGAATATTTTTGGTTTTGTTGTTATCCAAATTTGGCAGAGAAGGCATGCAAAGCTGGTTTATAAACCGATATGTGTGGTTGATGTAACAACTTCTGTACCTTTATATTCGATACCCCCAGGCTTTGTACCCAATAACTTGGAATTGTTAAAAGCATAAGATAATTAGAAAAGCCTTTACAGTTTGAGGGCCCTTCTGTGTGTTGGAAGACTATTCTGCTTATGTTGATTTTTAAGAAATAGTTATTTTTCCTAAAAATAAATGGGCCTGCTTTTAGGGTTAATCCACACTTTCCTGGTCAAATCCCCAATCTTTATGTGCCTCCATTTAATTCCTTAGGGGCTTGAGATTCTGTGTTGTAAAATATTTGCAAGTCAAATCAAGTTTTCTTGAGAGTCGTAGAATCTCATTCCTACATGTTGAGAGAGTATGATGGTAGTTGTGTTGTGCAGACAGAGAGAACGATCCATATTTTAGGCTTTTTGGATCCCCCCACAACACCCCGTTCACCCAGTCAGACTCAGCCCAGTGCACAACTTTGCTCTCATGAGTTGTGTTCTCTAGTTTAAGCATCTATGTCCCTTTTGGGTTCAGCTATTCCTCCACCAGACTCCTCCCTCCCACCCTTTTCCCATCAGTTTATCTCTTTAGGGCCTAGTGTCCACTGACATTGATCCCTTCCTTCTCTTTTCTTCCTGCCACTCAAGATGTAGTGTCCTTCTTAATCTTGGCTTTACCAATATTTCCAGCAAATTGTATCCTATGTATACTAAAGAGGCATTAAGTGTTTCTCATTATCTCTTGCTAATTGTGTGACCTTGGAAAGCTACATAATCTCTGGGCCTCTACCTCCTCATCTTTGTATCCAGATATGTCATTGCAATGATTAAATGAAAGAATGTAAATGAAATACTTAGCACAGTGTTTATAAGGCCCTAACAAACATGCTTTTTCTTACTAGAGAATTGATGAATATTATGAAAGGGAACGTCCAGGAAACCTAGGAAATTTGTAGCTGGGGCCCCTAACCTTCCTTCAGGGGAAGTGACATTTAATTTGAGACCTTCAGGGTGAATATAATTTGTCCTGGAATAAAACAAAGTTCCCAACTAGAAAAACTGTACTGCATGAGCCAGGCCCTGGAGGCATATACTGGAGGGATGCAGGAACTGAGACGTCCAAAATGAGAGATGCAGAGAAAGGATGGTGAGAAGGGAGCCTGGAGAGAGAGGCAGGAGCCAGAGGGGTGAGGACTCTGAAGGCCATGGTTAGGGTTTTGTAATCATTGGGAATGATTATCTGTGTTAAACACCACGAGGCACTTCATTTAATCCTAAGGTGAATCTGTGTAGGGCTGTCCCCTCTGTTGGTTGTGACCACACTCTTACATGGCCATGTCTGAAAGTCCTAAGAGATAAAGGAGTCTGGGAACCCAGGTCTGCCAGGCTCTAGCCCCATGCACAAAATCACTGCACACTCAATGTGTATCTCTAGGGTCCTTCCACACCAAAAGCTGCATGAAGACAGGGACTGTCTATTGTTCTCTGCTCTATCCTCAAGCCTTGAACATGTGGTAGGCTCTCAAGAAACTCTGTCAAAAAAATGGCTGAATTCGTTTTTCTGTATAAATTATTTTCTTAAGTTCTAGAAATCAAATTATGTGTTATAGACATTTTATATTTCTGAGGTTCTTATGTATTACTGAATTATTAATACTTTGGAGAAGGCTTGTACCAATTTATACTCCCTCCTACTAGAAGTATAATTGTTTGTTTAACCATACCTTTACCAGCACTAGGTATCTTCATTTTCTTAAGACTTTAAATGTTTTTGGTAAGAAATAAATAAGGCCTGTTTTTTAAATTTCTTGGTTTTAATCTAATTTTCATGGTTTATCTTGTTTTGTATTTTTCTTTATAAAAGTAATACAGGTTCATTTTTTAAAATGTGGTTAATAAAAAGAAGAAAATAAATGTAATAATGATCCTACTACACATAGCCACAGTTAACATTTTGATCGATATCCTTCCCGCTATCTATATCTGGACTCATATACATATGTTTCATATATAATCCATTATTACATATGCGTAGTAAAAAGTCTGACTTCATTTTTGATGTTTGACTGTTGACGGCTTTCAAGCCCCACTGCTCCCCCTTCCTCTTCTCCATTCCATGTGGGCAAGCAGTTAAGAAAGACCAGTGGCTTCCTCTGGTTCCAGTGAGAAGTCTTGGCCCACATGCGGGAACCCTCACCCCAGTGCTACCCCTTAATTGAAATAAAATATAAGTCGTTCTCCTTTCTCTGCTCTCTCAAGTCATTGTGGACCTGCTTGGGAGGCTTCCCTGTTCTCCCCAGAAAACCTCATTATGTGAGTAATAACAAGCCTTTTCGTATCCTCTTGGTGTGTGTGTGGCACTATCATCAATCTCTACGTATGAACCAAATTGAGATGGTTGGGGGTGAGGGGTGTCTATCGTCTCCTTAAGGTGACCTGACCACAACAATATGGATTATGAACATGAATAGTTTAACATATATATCTCAAATAAGAATAAGATTATCCTATGCATATTGTGTAATAATCTGATTTTTAATTTAATAAAGTATTCCTAACAATAATATCATTAAATGTTTTTCACAGCACGTATTTAATGGCAGTATATTGTACCAGTATGTGGTACAAATGATCTAAACAACTTATTATTAGATGTGTATGTTGGTTCCAATTTTTTTTTTTTTTTGCTATTTTAAGTAAGTCTAGTCATAACTTTGTGTCTATTCTGATTATTTCTTTAAGATAAATTCTCTGGTTTTATGTATTAATGCAACATAAGCACATTCATTAGAGTAAACATTTATGGGGCACCTCTCACGTGCAATTATTGCGGATCCTAAATAGAAAAGGTATCAAACTTGCTTGCAGAGAAGTCCTGATATAATAAGGAACCCAGAAGAATATTTGTAAGTTAAAAACTGAGTTTTTTTAAATAAGACAGCTAAAACCAATAAATGTCGCCTTTTCATTTGTTATAAAATTTTATAAGGTGTGAACTTTACCACAGGGTGGCACTAATACATTTCTATTTATTTGTGACATGTTAATGAGCAGTTTCTTCTCAACTGGTCTATTTTTAAGTGAGTTATCGCTGGAAAAACTAGGTTGAAAAATTACAGTACATTAAAAAATAACCACAAGGCAGGATTTTTATTTAAGAACTCAAATATTACATATGTTTTTATAACCACGGAAACAGCAAAAACATGGGCACCATGACACTGATGGGAAATTGGCCTCAGCCCTTTGCTCCGACAGCTCTGCATTCGCTCCCTCAGGACGATCGTCTGCCACCTCGGGTTGAGAGCAGGTGACTTCCAGATTCGCAGCTATTGCCCTGGCCTCTCACTTGAGCCCCAATATCACAATTCCTCTCACTTGAGCCCCTGTTGAAGACTTGCACATTTCCAACGGTGATGTGGTCAATATCCCACTGACCTGGACTCAGGCCATCTTTGCTCACTTCCATGGTCTTCCCTATCCGCTCAATCACTAGATAAGATCAAATTTTCAATGCATAATATTTCTCATTTTCTTCCTTTCTTGTTCTTTCACTTAAGCAATTTCCTAATCCAGAGTCTGCAGGCTATTTAATACCATAATAATCTTTTAATTGGTTTCCATGCCTCTTGCTTCCAATGCAAGGGCTTTCCAATGGTAAAATTGATAGCCGAAGTGCCAGAAATCTGACATCCTAGATTTTATCACCTTAGTCTTATCTATTCAACCAGATTATAAGCTCTTTGAAGGTGTGGGTCTTTGCATTCCTACGAATTTATCGGAATAGCATCACCTAGCCCAGAAGAGCAATTAAAGAGCGTCAATTCTAGAGACATTGCCTGGAATCCTGGTTCTACCTTTCCCCAGCTCTGTGAGACAGGACAAGCTACTTTACTTTCGTGTGCCTCAATTCACCCATCCTCAGAATAAGAACAATGGTAATATCTACTTTCACTGGGTTATGGGAGGGGTGAATAAACTAACAAATATAAAGCACTTAGGTCAGTGCGAAAGATACATAGTAAGCTTTCAATAAAATGTTCACTTTTATTTTACTGTTTTACACTTAGATGTTCATGAAATATTTGTAGACTAATAAAAGCGGCGTTGCATTAACAAAAGAATAGAAGCCTTCTTTGATTTTATCCGAATGTGTGTTGCACATCAAAATTGTAGTGATGTAGTCTTGAATTTTGAGTTCCTCGAGGATAAAATAAAGATAATAATACCTCCTCATAGGGTTGTTCTGAAGATGAAAATAAATAGGCTGCTATTGGTAAGGGCTGAGTCCAGTGCCTGACCCCTAGTGAGCACTGAATAAATGGTACCCAGTAGAAAGACAAATAATGGTAGTGCTATTAGTAGTAAAGCAGTAGCAGCAGTGATGGTGGTGGTTGTAACGGTAGTAATAACAGTGTAATAGCAACAGAGCTGGCAGTAGTATTTCATTTCGTTTTTGCTAACTCTGGGACATGTAAGAAATTGAAAATAGCCTGGGGGAATGTGAGGAGAAGATGTAAAGATTCACTTGAGATTAGGTGAGCATTGCAAGTTGAAGCCCTGGAGGTGGATGAGGTGGCTTGGAGGATACAGAGAACAGCAAGGGGTGGATCAAGGAATCCAGGGAAGGGAAGGGAAGGGAAGGAAAAGGGAACAGTCAAGGGTTTGGAAAGTTGAGGGTAGTGGATATTGGCTCAATGCAATTCAGAGAGCGCAGGAGGAAGAAAGCAGGTTCTAAGATGGGAAGCTGTGACGACAGAGGGCCCAATAGTGAGAGAACATGGTCGAGGAAGACACCAGTGAGCTGTCCTGTATTGCCTGCCCCAGCCTGCGTCTCACACCACTTCTCAACCAAGCTCTCCTCTTTCTGCCTTTCTCTGACTTTGTCTTCTTTCCCTCTCTAACAGTTGAAGAATTAATTTCTTTATACAGATATATGTCTATACACACATATAAAAGATTTATCATAAATAAATGTGGTCATGTCCGAGCTGCTTGCTTTATTTATTTATTTATTTTTATTTTTTATTTCAGAATATTACGGGGATACGAATGTTTTGGTTACATGAATCACTTTCATACAGATTGAGTCAAAGTTATAAGTGCGCCCATCACCCAGAGAGTGTGCATTTTACCCATTAGGTGTGAATTCGCCCTCCTCCTCCTCCTCCTCCCTCCCACCTGCTTGATTTCTGTTGAATTTTACTACCATATGCGCATGAGTGTTGATGTGTAAGTTTCAATTTAATAGTGAGTACATAGGGTTTTTGTTCTTCTATTCTTGTGATACTTCACTTCAAAGGATGGTCTCCAGTTCCATCCAGGCTGCTATTCTTTTATGGCTGAGCAATACTCCATGGTATACATACATATACCATTTTATTGATCTGCTCATGTATTTGATGGGCACTTGGGTTGTTTACACATCTTTGCGATCGTGAATCGTGCTGCTATAAACATTAGAGTGCAGGTGTCTTACCT
Source organism: Indri indri (assembly GCA_004363605.1). Classification (NCBI taxonomy): domain Eukaryota; kingdom Metazoa; phylum Chordata; class Mammalia; order Primates; family Indriidae; genus Indri; species Indri indri. The sequence continues at coordinate 39,115 of RJWJ010001362.1, read as the reverse complement.
TTAATGCAGCTTTCCTGTTATTTTTTCATTTGGCCTCTCTTTTCCCACTTACCTCTCTCCTGCTTGTCCGCGCCACTTCTGCGCATGTAATCATGCTACCGATCTAACGTATTCTTTTGTACTTTTTATTAACCCCCAGATAATCATGTGCATATAAATGCACATACAGGAATTAGCATATTGGTGCATGACAAAATGTTTGGATATCTGATAAGCCCAGTCCTCCCTCACCCCCTCTCTTTTTAAATACTTTTTTTGCTGTTCTCTGGCATTTATTCTTCCACACGAACCTCAAGATCATTTTACCCAAAGGAGAAAATTCTAATTGGATTTGAGTATATAATTAATTTGGTGAAATTGGTATTTCCAGTGTGTCTTTCCATCTAAGAAAATGGCTTGTTTTTCTATTTTGTATATTTTGTTTTATAACAACCTTCCCTTTACCACAGGCAGTAAGAGGAGAGCGGGGAATGGAGCTGGTCCCCAACGCAGTAAGCCCTGGAATGATCTGAGGCCACAAGGGCCTGAGGAGTTTGACTGGGCTGGAATGTGATGATGTGTAGTCCTTAGCTGGCTCATTCCCCCAACTTCTTGTCCTGGAATGCCTGCGCCATCCAGCTAGGATTCTCACCACTCTCACATCGGGAGGAGCAGACACCATTTCCACACCTTTGGAAAAACAGTATCTGAATTTCTATAGTAAAAACCCATCCATTCCTCTTACTATGATTTCTTTCTCTTTGGCTCCCAGGCATCGTCTGTATTTAGTGTGTATCATGCATTAAGTCATCATGGGGGTTGTAAAAGGTATAATGTTAAATATAGAAATGGAATATGTAAAATGCACAGTTAATTTTGGATAATTGTGATTCATCAAATGTATTATTTGGTATAATGTAATCTTTTTTCCTCAGGTTTTCCTCCTGGCTGTTCTGAGCCATAGTTTTCTCTGGTTTTCACCTAGGCACGGCATGGGATGTCCCGTACTGGAATGTTTTCCTGATGGACAGTTCGTCATAGCCAAACTCCCTTGCCTAGGGGGATTGGTCTCCTTTCAGGGGCTGAACGCTGTCGTGTGAAGTTGGCGATCCTCAGCATTTCCTCTTACCTGATGTAACTTGTGACTTTTCTCAAGTGTCACTTACTGAAATTCCAGGTTAGTGACTAATATGGTTTTGTTTTTAAATGCTACAAACACACACACACATTCTAGTTTTTAACATATAAAATTGTAATTGTTTCCAACTCCAATACCATCGTTTCTAAGAAAAATGTGGAAGTAAATTGACAATTCTGTGATATGATCAATGACACATATTAGAAGGTAGTTGGAATGAAGTCAGTGGTAAAGAGATTTTCTTAGGTTTCTTAATTCATGTTTAATAATTTGGCAGAAAAAAAGAAGAAAAACAGCATTTTAATTATGTATTCATCTAGTAATTAACTCCAATATAGGTTTGCTGACTGGGAAAAATGTGTTCTCCTATGAACTTCCAAGTCATTTTCCCAATATCTCTCAGATGGCAGTAAATGATTTCAACTTTGTGTTATTTATTTATTTTTATGTTATTCTTATTTCACTTTTTTCCCCTGGATTGTAGCTTCTTGAAAATAAAAATTTTGCCTGATGAATTTTTGTGTCCTTTATAAAATATACCACAGCATGTTGCAAATAATAAACACTGGATAAATATTTATTGAGTGAATAAATGCTATGATCCATTAAATGCAGCTGGTAATACATCATAAAGAGAATATAAATATGCTGCAGAGAAACAACGTACTTTCCAATTTAAGGAGTGAATTGTAGACTTAGAGTTGTATTGTGATGCTGAGAACATGCATTTGACAGGAGCAATTGAGAAACAGTGGAATGTATCTTCGATTATTACATTTAGAATCCTTTGCTGAACTCTAATGTGCATCAGTACTTTATAGAAAGAAAATACTTTTAATCTTTGTAGCTAGACGTTATCTCCCAAATTATATATATTAATATATGTTCACTGTTATTTTCCTTGAAAAGTTTTCTTCTTTTATTTTATTTTATTTTTTTGAGACAGGATCTTGCTCTGTTGCCCAGGCTGGATTGCAGTGGCATGATCATAGTTCACTGCAACCTCCAACTCCCGGGCTCAATTGATCTTCCTGGCTCAGCCTCCTGAGTAGCTAAGACTACAGGTATGCATCACCATGCCCGGGTAATTTTTTAATTTGTTGTAGAGACAGGGTCTTGCTACATTACCCAGTCTGGTCTTGATCTCCTGAACTCAAGTGATCCTCCTGACTCGGCCTCCCAAAATGCTGGGATTACAGGTGTAAGCCACTGCGCCCAACCTTCTTCCAAATTATTAAAAAATATATTATGGTTTTATCCAGGCCGGGCGCGGTGGCTCACGCCTGTAATGCTAGCACTCTGGGAGGCCGAGGCGGGCGGATCGTCCTGAGCTCAGGAGTTCGAGACCAGCCTGAGCAAGAGCAAGAGCGAGACCCCTGTCTCTATCAAAAAAATAGAAAGAAATTTAATTGGACAGCTAAAAATATATATAGAAAAAATTAGCCGGGCATGGTGGCACATGCCTGTAGTCCCAGCTACTCGGGAGGCTGAGACAGTAGGATTGCTTGAGCCCAGGAGTTTGAGGTTGCTGTGAGCTAGGCTGACGCCACGGCACTCACCCCAGGCAAGACAGTGAGACTCTGTCTCAAAAAAAAAAAAAAAAATATATATATATATATTATGGTTTTATCCAAAAGAAAATATTAATTTTTGCCTCAGTGACTCAAATAATGTTTACTAATTCTATCTGGTTTAGGTTTTTTTCAATGATTCAGTAATTTATTCTAAATGAAACATATTTCTCTTGGCTTCCTGCTTTTATTATAAGCAGCCCACAAATCTTGTACCTTAAACAGCATTCTTATCAACTGCAAATTAAAAATGGTCTCCATTCAACTAAATAGTAAGATGATAATTGATTTATTATTTGTGATATTTCTCTCTTTTTTCTATGTCTCTATATTATTATTTTTAAATATGTGGTCTAAACAAAATATTCAATACAATATAAAATATGACAACTGTTTTTGCTTAAATAATACCTAGAACAACAGAGATTTATCTATAGCTTCTTCTCTAAGGACAGACCCAAGGAATAGTATCTTATTCATCTCCTTCATAATCATTATTATTGCCATTATATATTGCACATGGCCTTTTAAAATTTATAATTTTTATTTATGATGCTTAAAAATGCAGTGGTCATAATACAAAATAGCTTCAATTAGTATATTTATTCTTTTTCCACTTCAGTCTTTAAAAACTAATAATAAACTCCCAGTGAACTTTTACCCTGTAAATGACCTGATATGACACATTTGAACTTACAGTGAACTTACACATGAACTTTTAGTTATCCTCTGAGAAATATAACAGATGGAAAATAGGCAGATTTTTCGAATATTTTTAGATGCCGTCCTCTGACATGTTTAACAGAGACAACAAGGCCGGCTATCTCTTCCCAATGTTTACTTTGCTGTCTTTATTGTACTGCAGTCTGTTTAGTTACATTGTATGCCCGAACTGAGATGTTTGGCTATATTTTTGTTTGATTGGCATCTTGATTTTTAAACCAGTGATTGTATACATATTTAAAGACAAAACTAATTGGGTCATAAAATATAACAAATTCTGAGGGAACTTTATTGAACCCATTGAAATAATATTGTTTCAAATCATTTAGATACTAGGGGCTTTTAAAGGTTCATTTCAGGTTTTAGAATATGAATCAGCTATAATGTCTTTTACTTTGAATAGTTTGCAACTAGCAATCCAGTTCAAAATGCTTGTGGTTTCTGAAAGGTCACTTGGGAAAAGAAGAGAATTAATTGAGCACCAACTATTGTACTACTACTGCTGTGGTGTGACATAGGCTTCTTAGAGTTACTTAATCCTTACAACTCTCTTAGTTGATTGTATAGAAGAGGAAACCATGCTCATTTTACAGAAGAGGAAAGGGAGACGGAGGTTGAGTAACTTTCCCAAGAAGACAAAGCTAAACTAACATTCAAATCTCGGTCTCTCAGACTCTCAAATCCTTGCTCCTTCAACACTTTTGTGCCCCCCAAAACAAAATGTTTTGTTTGGTCAAATAACTGCTAAAGATCAAAGTGTGATAAAGCTATCATAATTTTATAATCTTTTTTTGAGAATTTAAAGAGTTTGCTTCTTTGTATTTGTTCCGTAATGTCATTAATTAGATTGAAAAAATTATTTCAGAAAGCTCTCAGTGATTTGAAGAAAGCCAAGATCTGTGCTTCTCTTGAAAATGTCCTGCTGTTTGCAAAAAACTATGTATCTATTATATTTACCAAATAATGCAGCCATGTATACTATTTATCTCCTGATATCATCTCTTTTTTAGAATCAGATCCTATTAACACCCACTTTATTCTCAGACCATAATTTATTCATCCCAAGGGGTGTTTTAGATGTTATTTAGTTGAAAGAGAGATTATACTTAATGGATATACACATGTGTGAAATGGCATACGACTACATTTATAAGAGCAGGATGTGAACTGTGTTAAGCTGTCATTAGTCCAATTTTTCTGACATTTGATTTAGTAATGACAATGTCATTGGTGAGGCAGATAAAGATCTTTCTGTTGTACAAGGATGTGCTCGGAAGCTTGAAAGGGCTGTCGAGATCTTGTCAGTGATGTAATTTAAACGGATAGCAAGGTAAAATAAATCGTTCCTCATTTTAAGGAACTTTCTAATATTCTCCATTTTTAAATTTTTTACTTCATTTTTAAAAACAGCTTTTCATTATAAGTAATGAACAGATTTTATATTAAAATAAGTGATGCTGTTTTTCTTCCAGTGTTTAGATACGGAAGGTGGAACAGTGCAGGTTCAAGGAGCAAAGGGGTCTCTTCTTCCTTTTTCATAAGGTGTTTTCTCTTATATTATTTTGTTACCTCTTTAGAGGTCAGTGAGGAAGCACATGAATTTCACTCTGCACAATACATAGAGAGATTTAATTAGGGGTAAAATATTAATTTCCTGTAGAAAGTGGGTAGAAACTCTGGTGGTGGATAAGCCCACAGACCATCTATGGTTTCTCGACATTGATTTTTTTTTTTTTTTTTTTTTTTTTGAGAGAATCTTGCTCTGTTACCTGGGCTAGAGTGCAGTTGCATCATCATATCTCACTGCAACCTCAAACTCCTGGGCTCAAGTGATCCTCCTGCCTCAGCCTCCCAGAGTGCTAGGATTACAGTCATGAGCCACCACACCTGGCCTTGACATTGATTAAGATTAATTGGTATATATAAATTAAAAAACTCACAATTACACTTAAAAGATGGCAATTCCTTAAGTTTGGGGTAATCATTATTTATCTTAAACTACAGGTGTGTTTTTTGGTTCCACATTTACAAAGCATCACAGAGAAGGATTTTAAGGTAGATTTTGAAATATTAATATAAGAACATATATCTGTATGATATAAAAATAATGTATTTTTAAGACGTGATATGGAAATGGCAGAAAACATAAAATTTAGGTATTTTTAAAACACCGGAATGCAAATTTTTCTTTTGTTCTGTTGCTTTAACTAAGGCTTCTGAAAGCTACGAAACTATTTCTAAATATTCACAAAATATTTCTCTAAATTCAGAAATAAAGGTCAACTGTGTTCGTAATTAGTTATTTATCTAGGGAAAATTTTTAATTGTTTATTAAATTCAGTGTTGACTCAAAAATAGTTTTTCGAGAACACATTTCTTACAATGACCTTTTAAGTCTCAACTTACTTTTGACTTGTTGTTCTTTTGTTTGTTTTTTTATTTTGTGTTGTTTTTTCCAGTTTGCAATTGCACAGTCCCTTCAAAGTTTCTGCATATAATTTTAACCCGTACCCGTAAGATCTATGCTTAGGTTTGTAGATATACTTTTAGAGCCGTAAGTTACTTGAAACTCTGTATGAATAGACCCATTCTCTACTATATGTCATTCTTAAAAAATAAAGCCACACTTGGGATTAAAACAATTTTCACTTTTAGGTATTCTTCTGATTTTCTACAATGATATTGTTTCTATTATAATTTCCCCCACAATTTATTTTTGAAGCCTCTATTTTATCTCTATGAAAATTATTATTTCATTTTTTCATTTTAGAAATAACTTTATGTTTTTAGAATAGATTTTTTTAAAAGCTTATGATCTATAGTTGTGTGATCCATTTTAGGTCATGTTATTTCAATATAATCTCATTGTTTATATTTGTAAACTTTAAAAACTTTTGTTTATTAAATTTAATGTTGATTCAAAAAGAGTTCAGGTAAAATGCTTGTTACCATGATGGTTTCAGATCAACTGCTGTCTGCATTACAGAATGGCCCAAAGTAACTGAAAAGGGAAGGAGAACAGCTGAAAGTATTTTTAAAAGGTTTGATTATGAAACAAAGAGCTAGGATCTACAGTCTAACTAGACATAAAGCATGTTAGCAATCAAATTATTTGACAAAAGTCATTATTATACTCACTTAACATTTCCCCCAAAGTATTTATATGTTCACTCAGTTCATTACGTATTAAGCTCAGGTACTGTTGGCGGTACAAATGAGTTCTGTACCAACAATTTTACAGTTTAGTAGTGCATGGATACCTAGAAACCAGTAAATATTAGAAAATTTTATAGATGCTAAATTCCACTAGGAAATCTGTACATTTTTTTCTCTTAACCTAGAGATTATGTTCAGAGAAGTAACATGATGTACACAGGTGGTAGAATCAGAAGTAGCAGACCTTTTGACAAGTTATTTTTTTTTTATTTCAAAGTATTACGTGGGTACAGGTATTTTTGGTTACATCGATCACTTTTATAATGCTTGAGTCATGGTTGTAAGTGTCCCTGTCACCCAGGTAGTGTTCATTGTACCTGTTAAGTAGCTTATAGCCCATCCCCTCCTCTCCGTCCTCCTTGCTTGATTTCCATTGAGTTTTACTTCCGCTTATACACATGTGTGCTCATTGGTTAGTTCCAACTTAACAGTGAGTACATATCGTGTTTGTAGCAGGGCAATCTAGGCAGAAATGCTACAAACTGCTCAATTAAAAGATAATGTCTTAGAATGGATTAAAATCAAGCCCAACTAAGTGTTGCGATGCACACTGACACAAAATAATGCAGGACAATCAGAAATACGAGAGTGGGCAAGGAACAAGCAGAAAAAGATGGAGGAGCAAGAAGAGGAGGAGGAAGAGAACTAGAAGGAAAAATAATAGGAGAAAATGGAGATTATAATTGAGAGTAAAATAGGATTCAAGTGGCATAAAATGTATTATTCACGATGAAGATAATGTGGTCATGCACTTTTATGTGCTAAATAACAGAGCATCAAGACACCTAAGTAAGAACTGTGAGATACATAAAGAGAAATGGAGAGAAATACAATTACTGTGGAAGATTTTGACAGACGCTAATATTTTATCAAGTTGACTTAAAAAGAACACAGAATATTAGAATAATATAATAGTATTGGATTAATAGCTACAGAAAGAACATTTGCCCCCCTCAAGCCAAGCATGCACCGTGTTTCCAGGTATTCTCAAACTGTTCCAACTCCCTTAATCTAGTTCAGACAGTAGAAATTTTGTAGACCATTTTCTTCGACAATTGTAGTACAACAGATAATAAAACTTTAAGCAACAACAAAAATAAAAACCCTAACCCCTTAGTAATACAAAAAGTACTTGAACGTGTGACGGTTGGATCAAAGAGGAAATGTTTAATTTTAGATTGTTTACAAAATAAGGACATTGAGGTTGTAACATGTCAAATGTGGTTTGAAGCTAAACTTGTATTAGCTTCGGGAATAATTTAATATCCTTAAATGACCTAGATTGTCCTGCTGCTTTAACTGTAATTGTTGTTGAGATCCAAAATGAGTGAATTCCATCAGGAATCAAAACTAAGAGAATGCTTGGATTGAGCTACCATAAATTCATAAATATGTATTATTATGTAACTTTGTTGCAGAACTGGTCTAGATTGTAATGAGGCTTACGTTCAGATTTTAGGATCTGAAGAAATATATGTAGCACAAGCTCAAGCAAATTTAAATAGAGTAAGTAGAACAGAGTTCTTATTCCGGTGTGAATGAATAGGTTTGGAAAATTCTTAATCACTTATTAATAAAAATATTTATTATAAAGACCAACCCAGTTAAGGCTTAACAGGTTATGAATTTTGGATTACTTCTATTTTACAATACGTATTTTTTTAAATTTATAGTTCTATGACAAGTATTTTATTCAATTTGAATTTTCTGTTTGCCTATGGCCAAACACACCCCAATTCTTTTCTCTTCCTTTCTTGCTTCACCTTTAATATTTGAGTTATGTTCAGGCTCAGGAAGATTGGTTTATATTAGTTTCAAATGTCAAAGGTCAGAAATGATTTCTGTAAAGAACAAAATAATAAGTATGTTCTTGTAGCATAATAATAAATATTATTATTTTTAAAAACCAATTAATACTAATTAAGAGATTAACGAGCGGCAGGCAATGTTGTTACGTGCTTTACTTGTATTGAGTCATTTAGTGCTCGTGACAGCTTTTTAGGGTAGATTCTGTTAGTATTTCCATTTTAAAGATGAGAAAACTAGAGCATAGAGATTGAGTAAATTTTCTAAGGTCATATAGCTAATGAGGGGCAGGGCCAGATTTTGAACCCCCTACAGTCTAGTTCCAGCATTTGTACTTTTACCCACTCATTGCAAGAGTTTCATTGAGCATAAAGAGTCAATAAAAAAAAAAGAGTCAATCAAAAAGATTTTTAAAACTATCGTAACTGAATTATTAAGGCTTGAATAACGTTAAAGGATGATTTATTAGATTTTAGAAGAGAATAAAACAAAAATAAAATATTTATTTAGCGTCCTAGATAAAGTATAGTAAAAATAACTTAAGTATCTCTGTCCTAATCTTTATTGAAACTCTTTTCTATTTAGAAAATTTGCTCTTCTGTAGAGGAGTATGCTCAACAAAGTCTTGGCTAAATTCTTTATTCTGAAACACTTTTTGAAGAAAGCCTTCTTAGTTTCATAATTTTTGCAGTCTGTTATTCATTTCATTTTATAAAGCTCCAAAAATGACAAGAACTTGTGTTTTATTTTGTAGACTAGTGTGTGGTAAGGTCAAAACATAAACTTAGGGGCTATTTAGAATTATATGGGAAATTTTAGATGCTTGATAAAATCCAGAAACAGGAACCAGTTCACTATACATAGAAATATGTGCTCTATTAGTTGCCTGGTGGTATAATTGCCATATTTTAATTCACTGAATTAGGATTAGTAAATATAAAAGTTAAAATGAACAGTTATTGTGAAAGCTACTTATAGTCTGTCATTTAGAAGATGCTCTTTATTAAAAGATGCTTGAAAACAGTACCTACATCTATTTTTCATGGTGTGACTATGAACTCCAATTTAGTCACATCATTAAATTGTCGAATGGATTTATTAAATTGGATTTTGAGAGAGTCTGACAGTAAACATTACGGGAAAGGTAGAAATTTACTTTAATTATTGGTCTTATGATTTGTACTTGGAGAAGTGTTTTACATCTGATGCCACATTTTTTCATCATAATAGCTCTAACACACAGGAAGCTGATATGATCTGTATTTTCCTGAAAAGGAAAATTAAATTATGAAGAAATAAACTGGCTTAATTAAGGACAAGCAGGTATTTAGAATAAAGGCAGAACTAGATGTTAGACTTCCACTCCTTTCTGGAGATCTTACAAATGACTACATATTTTAAAGACATTTTAATGTACATACCTATACCATAATTCTGTTTCAAACTAGGAGAATTAATTCATTCTATAATAAGCTATCCATTGACTGCAGACCATCTATGTTGTAGATATTCTATAGGGAAAATTGAGCTACCTCAATTACGGACATATAATTTAAAATCAACAGTCCCATGAAACAAAGCAATGGGTATCAATTAGATAAAAGAGAGGAAAATGGGGGAAAAAGGAATTTTACAAATACCATGTTAACAATTTTTCTAAGCTTTAATTATTGTGTGTCAAACTGTATTCCTAAGATAAAACTAATTATTATTAATTTATGGGGGACCAAAAGGGTTATCATCTATTTTTAACAAGTTGTTTATTTTGTGTGTACATGTGTGGCATAATTATAAAAATTGATAATAACCTTCTCATAGTAATCATGCAAACCACAGATATTTATATGATCCGGAAATGAAAAGTTCTTTCATGGTAAACAAATAGAGATTTGTACCTTATTTTGAGGTATGCACTTGTTAATTTACAGTCTTTGTTAATAGGATCCTGGAGAAGTTTTCCTTTGGCTTTCAGTCCATCGTAAACAGAAGAAGGCAGTGGAAATTTTTTCAAGAGAAATTACACTAGCAGGGACTGAAATGGAGGTAACTGTACATATTTTTATAGTTATAGCTCTGTGAATCACTACTTCCTTATCATCAGTTGCAACATTCATTAGTTAGCCCTTCTGAACTTGGCAATCAATATGTACAAAGCTACATGGGTCGTGCAATACTCAAAACCCTTCTGCCTTTCAGCCTTTTAATACCTTTAAACATTTATCAAGAATATACCCTTTCTTGTAATATTAATTTCGAATGCATCAAAATTTTAAAAATCCTGACATTAATTATGGCCATGTATATTTATTTATTCTGCACATGCCAAATAGTGAATTTGGGGTGACAATCCCACACAAAGAAACCTGGAAAAGTTCACTTTAGGTTTCCTCTGCCTGCACCACAATTCTCATCCCGTGCTCCAGTTTCCATGTCCCCAGAAGGGTCTCTTCCTTCCTAGTGCCCTCTAAAGAGGTCTCGTGGTTTGCTGGGTGGTGCAGCCCCCAGGCACACAGGACTGTTGCCAACAGTGCCCTTGTTTCCCCACTCACAGCTGAAATGATCAGTGTTCAGGATGTGATCATTACAGGACCAGGCCTTTCAAGGCTTCAACTTAACTAATCCGATGCACTAATTTTTTCACTGGGACATAATATTTGACATATCTCGAGCTCCCACCTTATGGTGAGAACATTCCAAATCTTCTCTATTAGCTTTTTGGAATATACAATGCATATTGTTAACTATAGTCACCCTACTGCGCTATACAATACTAGAACTATTCCTCCTACCTAAGTAGTAACTTTGCACCTGTTGACCAACCTCTCCTCATTACCCACTGGCCATATCTTATAGCTCATGTGTAAAAGGAGCTTGATAACAGTTTTTCCAGTGGTCCTAAAGATTTACATGACATAGATGAGTTGTGAAGCTGAACATTTTTTTAAAACTATCAGTAATAAAGAATATATTTCAATCCAATGTGCTGAAGAAACAACTGAAATATTTTTCAATATCTCTATAGAAAATGATCTTAAAATTACTTGTATTTGATGAGAAGATCAGAATATGCAGCCTCGAAAGGCAGGAAAAGACAATGAAGACGCGTGTTGGAAGTTAATAAAAATATCATGCTGTTTTACTAGATTCTGTGGTATTAGTGGCATTTGTCAGCTTCATAAACTTTATAATTTGTTGTGATTTTTTTCTCATCCATTTTCATACCTGATTTTGTGTTTTTAATTTTGTATGATTTTTCTTAACAAAGCTTCTACAATTTGTGTAGCTTCAGGCCTTGCAAAAACTTTCGGTTACTACTTTCGGTTACTACTGAGTCCATTACTTGATTTTTAATATTAAAGAAGTTACCAGACTTTTAAAACCTCTGTTTTTTGGGCTCTGAAATGAGAATAATGAGTAATGCCTGCTCAGATGCCCTATAGGGTTGTGGGATTATAAAAGAAAGACAGAAGGAGAAAGGAGGAAGGAAGGAAGGGAGAATAGAAAGGAGGGGTAAGGGAGGGAGAGAGACAGAGAGAGAGAGAATCTGAAAGTGTGTGTTAAGCCGCAAAGCAAAATACATGAGCAAAATACAAAGCGATCTTAATGAAATATTTCTATAGCATATGACCTACATCTGTCTCTTCTTAGACAGCACATTGCACATCCTGTTACTTATTTATTGATGATTTAGGATTGCCATTTTGGACACGTGAAATGGACAGACTAATTCTCTCTTTCATGTTCATTAATCTGCAGGTATAAGAAAAACAAAACCCTCAATTTGTTTAAGTCACTCTTTTGTTTTTTAGTTTCTGATGCAGCTAAAAGCAGTCTCTAAGCGACACTGAATTTGGGAAGGAGTTTGGGAATTCTGCATACTCAGAGTTATTGTCTAAACCTATTACCTATTAAGTGTTTTCATTCTGGACCAAATTTTTCTTACTATTTCTTCTAACAAACATTTACAGCACCTAGTCTGCCTTCCAAGGTCCATCATGGGACAATTTGAAGAACTTTTATGTCACCGTGTAAAAGTGACCAGCCTTCTGGTTTCCAGCATCTGTGTCCTTGACGCTCAAAGCTCCACCTCCTTCAGTGATCTAATTTCACATTTCGGGTTGCAGCACCCCATTTCGAGGTACCAAATTCTGTATAAGTCAAAGTTCTTGGTGTCAGACAGCACTCTTAACTAATTTAAACATAAAGGGATTTATTGAAAGTTATTAGCTGGCTCACAGAATTTTGGGAGAGCTGTATAACCCATTTTGGGTGCTATTCAGTTAAAACAAAAAAACAAAACCGAAAAAAGCAGTGGTTGCAGGGAGCCGCTGGTGCCCTTGGCAGGTAGGACACTGCATGCCAGAGAGTCCGCCTCAACCGAGAGAAGAACCACGTGGCTCCACCACTGCGCTCCCCCATAGATACGAACTCCCTTTCGTTGCCCAGTTCGCATCCAAGTCCTGGGCAGACTCTTCTGTTCTGCTTGCAGGGAGCTTAGGCCACATGGCTGCACCCTCACCGCCGCAGGACTGGGAAATGTTTTTAGTCCCCAGCCCCTACAGTGCAGTAAGGCAAGCGACAGAGGAGTTAGCATGAGTGCAGAGTGAGCCAGCCTGCAGCATCTGCCACACTGTCCTGCTTCCGTACAATGCACTGCGGGACTTGGGGCAAGATACTTATCCTCTCTAACTAATCCAGTTCCCTAATACCTAACATGAGGATTTGGACCCCACGAATTCCAAGAGATCCTACAGTAATACAATGCTGTGTCTGTACTAGTTCCAATTCTGGCTTCCAGTGATGAAATTCTTACATGAACTTGTGAAAGTAAGTAGGTGGAATTTATTGGCTCTCATAGCCTAACTGGGAGAGCAGGGGTGAAGCTGGCCTTGAGGGTGTCTGGCTTTTCTGACCTCTCACTATCTCCCCTTTGCTTTCTCTGGACTGTTTCTACAGCTCCTCCTAGAAGCTGGGGGAGCAGCTCCCAACAGCACTCAGGCTCATATTTAAATAGCTCTGAGATCATGGAGGAAAAGAGCTCCTCTTTCCCCAAATCCGTCTCTAAGGTCCAAAAGGACTTTTATTAGCCAAGCTTGGTTCGTGTGCCCAGTCCTGTGGTCAGGGAGTGGAGTCTAACCGGAGAAATGGAGTCACATAGGCAGGCCACCGGAGAATTGTTTTGAGGCAGTCAGCCATCGCAATTGGTGACCAATGCAGATACTAAAATTTAGTGTGCGTGATGGGCTTATTCATTTATTTTCAGACTTTTATTGTGTATCTCAATGTTGTGTGGGGCTGAATGGGAAATACAAACAGCATTACGGCCTGCACTCAGGGAGCTTAAAATTTAATTCTAGAGATTAAAAGCAATTGCAGGAGTATGGAGCCCCAACTGTAAGCAAACTATATAATATTTTTAGGCAAAGATCTGAATCCTTAAGCAGATGAATATGGAACTTGAAGGAATGCGTTGGCTTAATGGTTTCTGCCAATCATTTTGCCTCAAATCACATCCCTAAGCCAAATCATATTTGGCTTGAAAGATCATTAGTGAAATATAAAATGGATTTTTTTTTCTTGAACTTTACATCTTTTTTTGGTTGACTCTGTTGATATTTAGACAGCTTTTTCCTTTAAAAAGTTACATTATTGTACTGAAATATATTTGCCTTTAGCAATAAATATGACAATATGGTCTTTTGCTTTTATGCTTTATGAACATAACCTGTATAACAGGAACAAAATCTACTTTCTCCTTGGAATCAAGGAATAGGTAGCTCACCCTGAAATTTATCTGGACTACACATAACATTACATTTTGCATATTAAATTGTGTTTTGTTGGCAATTAGAGTGTTGAAAATGTGTGGAAAGTTTCAGCAGATCAATGTTTCAGCCTTTGGTTCATCATACAAAGGCACTTAGTTTTATAATCTGAAGCACATGCATAATAAGTAGAGAAAACTAATTACAGTAAATCCTGGTAATAATCTGGATGTTTCAATAATGTCACATTGTTATTTCTGAATTTACTTGTAACACTATTACATAAAGGTTTTTATTTTTGTCTTGTTGGCCTCTGCTTTTCTGATGATTAATAACCATGTGATTTAATTAGATTTTATATGTTATGTCAATGTTCTGGGTTCATTTTGTACCCTTTCCCACTTGGACAATTTCTATAGATGTAGTTAATGTTTATATATATATATATATATATATACACACATACTGTCTATTCTTTCTGGGAATTTCTATTACAATAGGCAATAAACAATTTATGTACTCTTCAGGGATAATAGAAGACCATTCTTTGCTCTTTAAAGTAGAATATATCCATTATAATAAGTGAAATATAGCCATTTTTAATGAGACCAAAGTCATTTTAATGACTATTTATTCTAGCATTTACGTTCCTTTTCCATTATACAGTAGGTGGGTCTTAAAGCTAAACGAAAATCTTTCATATTCCTGCAGATTCGATCCATAACCTTTGATGAATGCCAATGCTATACGGAGAATTGTTGGCTTGGTGCAAATAAAATTAAAATCCTGGCACTATAATCTAATTGAGAAATCTGTTAGAGGACAACAGTTACTAGAGATGAAATGAGCCCTCATGGAACAAGATAAAACGAAAATTTCGATAGTGGGAGTATAAGACGTTATGGTAACACACAGCAGGAACACCCAACCTAGCCTGAGGGTACCAGGGGAGTAATGCTTAAACTGGGAATGGGGAGGTTATCAGTAATGATGCTTAGCCTCAGGAAAAGAATTCTAATTAGAGGAAATAGCATGCATGAAAGCCCAGAGGTGAGGGAGATGTTGGCAGCTATGGAGAAACTAAAAGAACTTCCTTTAGCTGCAGCAGAGAGTTGGGGTCAACTGCAGGAGAGGTGTTAGGGAACTGATGACAGAAGAGGCCTAACCTGGGATAAGGTTAGTGAGACTAAGCGAAACAGGCAGATTCAATAGACATTTAGGAGGACTTGATGACTAATGGGATTTGAGAAACAGGGAGGGGCACAGCAGGAATAATTCCGGACATCTTGGACAGCTAGACCATGCAGTGTCTCTTATGCAGAAAGACAACGTGGAGAAGAAGCAGGTTTGGGGCAGTCTTTGGGATATTTCAAGATCACAGTGGGGAGCTTCCGTGGAGGTAAAGATTGAGGAGACGTCAGTGTTTATCTAATTTCATACCAACATGTGAAGGATTTGCAAAAGAAGAGGAGGCTTAGAAGCATCTGCCAGAGAGGAAAAGAAAAACAAAGACAGAATGCTTTTTAAAAATTCAAGGAAATTTTTAAATTGAAATTTTTATTAATATTTTTTCTGTGTCTCTTCACACACATACCGCACACTTTCAAAAAGTACTTCAAAAGGGACTGAATGGTCACAGTGCCAAATGCTACAAAGAGTTCAAATGAGATAAGAACTGAAAAGTTCCCATTGGATCTTGCACTAAGGATGTTACTGGTGACCTTGGCAAAAACACTTTCAGTGAAGTGGTCAGGGCTGAATCCAGATGCAGCGGGCTGAGGAATGAATAGGAAATGAGGAATCGGAGATAGGGAATGTGGACAGCTCTTCTAAGAAGAATGTTAGTGAAAGGGAAGATAAAGATAAGGCAGAAGCTGGAGGAAGATGGGAGAGTTTCATTTTTTATTTAATATGGGAGAGACCTGAGTGTTTAAACACTGATGATGTGAAATAACCAATGGAGAGGGAAGGAGGAAGGGTTGCAATGAACAGAGGGAGGCCTCAAGCAGAGAATCATTTTTTTTTCCACTGGAAAGAAATTTAGGGTAAGCAGTTGCTGACATTGCTTCTGTAAATTAATGATGTCCGCACTAAGGGGTTGACATCTCTGCATTTGTCTTTGCCTTTTCCTTTCAAATTGTGATCGAGGCAAGAAAAGCAGGTAGGGATGGTCTCTCCTCTGGGAGACGTCTGCTGATATCTCATTGGCCAGTATCACGTGTCCACTCCTAACTACAGGGAGGCTGGGAAGATTTTTTGTCCTCATGGTGGAAGCAGTCAAAAGGGATCAGACTTGGGAATGGCAGTTAGATCAGCCACATGGCAATGCCTACCACAGAGCAGGTGCTGGACTTTGTAAGTTTGGTGGCATTCAGGTGAAGGACCTCCCATCTGATATTTCTGTGTTCTCTGAAGTTGAAAGTGAGGTCATCTGTGAAGTGAGGAATAGAACATTTGAGAGTCATGAAAAATAGGAAATTTCCTCTTTGGAGGACTATGGATGAGTTCTGTGTGATAGATATAAGATATCTACATTATCTCTTCAACAAACCAATTAAAGCTTATATCTGAGTATATATTATAAACTATTACTTTTATCATTTAAATGGTAAATGTAACTTAGTATTTGCCTACGTGGTATTTTATGGGTATATTAGAACTGTTAATTAATAAAATATAATCCAGTGACTGAGATGAAGGTATCTCATACAGAAATTATATTTACTTCATGTAAAATTGAAAATGCTAGTGATTAATGTCCCCTGGATGCAGGATACAGTAAGAATCACTGGGTTTCTCTAAATACAAACATAACTCCTTATCAGGGAACTGGAATTCTAAAACAACATTGAAACGAACATGTAAATAAAAGAACTGATAAAGGAATGGAGTCTGTACATTGAGGGTGTTTGCCAAATGCAGGAATAAGATTGAGGATGTTTAAACAGGAGCAAGTTTCTCGGTAATTTATATTGTGTCTTTTTAATTTGCATACTGCTTTAATCTGCTAATAAATAAAAATAGGGTGACTCTGGGTAATTTTATGAGCATTTCCGTGATCATGCACAAGTACACAAAGCTGTCAAATGGTGCGGTGTTTATTCCTGCTGGAGTGCGTTGATGTCTGGCATGTCGTACTGGATTGGCCACAAGCATTGGGGCCCATGGGGCTCCCCATTAGAGTTGAAACTTCTCTGGTCACACCCAGCCTGGGCAGCATCAGCCACAGGAGCCCAAGGTGCGAAACTCCCCTGGTACAGGCTCCAGTCACTAGCACTGAATCCAGTGCTCCCTGTGTGCCGGTCGGTTTCCAGTGTTTGAATTATGTATAATTAGAAAAACTGGAGACAGAAAACTGCACCCAAGCAGACATGTCTCATCACCTTTTGCTCAGGGCGTTTTGGCAATGAATGTGCTCATATTAACTCGGGCTGAATCTACATTGTCTGCCAACTGTGGCCTGTGAGCAGCCCAATCTGGCTGAAGAAAAACATGAGGGCACTGATGGGGCCTTATTTTCATTCATGACCACTAGCCCGGGGCCTTGCAGTCAGACTCTGCCACTCTGGCCCGTTCGCTCACCTGCAGGCCCGGATCACTATTTCTTACCTTCTCTCTACCCGCCCCCTTCCCCCTACACCTCCTCACTCTCAGCTGGTGATTTTCCACCACAGAGAAAACGGAAGCAGCAGAAGAGAACTTCCTTATCGCATCTACAAACTTCACTGCATCTGTACCACCGTAACTAACTGCTCTTTCCTCGTCTTTAAGGCCACCTATCTAGGTGAGCCGTCCAGACTCCCTCTGAAGTCAGCGCTTCCACTGAGGCACTAGGCTTCATCCCCTCTCACCTATTCAAGGACATTAGGCCAGGAATTGTCCCTTTTTCCCTCTTGTGTTGTCAATTTTCCCCATCTTCTAGATCTCTTCCACAGCCTATAAACATGTTGTGACTTCTCCCTTCATAAAAACAACATCATAAGTCCTCCCTGATGCCTCCCTATTTACTATTTTATTGTTAAAAAAATCCATGTTATGAGGCCGGGCACGGTGGCACACGCTTGTAATCCTGGCACTCTGGGAGGCCGAGGTGGGAGGATTGCTTGAGCTCAGGAGTTCGAGACCAGCCTAAGCAAGAGTGAGACCCTGTCTCTACTAAAAATAGAAAAAATTAGCCAGGTGTGGTGGCACGCACCCGTAGTCCCAGCTACTTGGGAGGCTGAGGCAGGAGGATCGCTTGAGCCCAGGAGTCTGAGGTTGCTGTGAGCTAGGCTGATGCCACGGCACTCAGCCAGGCAATAGAGTGAGACGCTGTCTCAAAAAAAAAAAAAAAAAAAAAAAATCCATGTTATGGCAAAACTCCTTTAATGCATTTGTTGAACTTCACTTTCTCTTCTCCATTCACTCTGCTCAGGCTTTTGTCCCCACCACTGTATAGAAACTGCTCTTCTCAACATCACAAATTCTCATCTTTTACCTTATTTAATCTGTAATTGTTACGGCTGATGGCTCAGTCTTCCTTTTACCTTACTGGTCTTCTTCTCTCTGTGTTCTTGGCTGGTTTCTTCTTTTCTCCCTACTTCTTAATGTTGGAGGTCCTGGGTCACACTCCTTGGCCCCTTTTCCTGAGCTATATTCATTCATAAATCAAGGATTCTTAACTGGAGTCCACAGACCTCTTGTCTGTGACCTCGAAAAGGAAATTTCTTCTTTATCTTCACTGAACTCTAGATGAAATTTAGCCTTTCTCGGAATTGTGAGCTTAGACAACCAAACCACACTAATATTAGCTGTATCTGTGACTTTATCTCCAATAAAAAATTACAGATATTTTCATCTCATTACACTTGTTACAGATATCTTGAAATATGTAAGCACACGACTTCTTTGAAGTGCTGTATTTACTATGCTCACTGCTAAATTTTATTATTTAATGTATTAACAAAAAGTATGTATTTTACCATAGCATAACTTCTAAAATATTTTGATGACATATTTTATATATTTTGGTAGAATTGGTTTTTGGTTTTCTTTTCTTTTTTGTTTTTTTTTGGTTTTTTTTTTTTGTTTTTTTGTTTTGTTTTTGAGATAAGGCCTCGTTCTGTCACCTGGGCTAGAATGCAGTGGTGTCATTACAGCTCACTACAACTTCAAACTCCTGGGCTCAAGCTCCTCCCAAGTAGCTATGACTACAGGTACACATCACCACTAATTTTTCAATTTTTTGTAGAGATGGGGGTCTCACTATGTTGCCCAGGCTGGTCTTGAATTCCTGGCCTCAAGTGATCCTCCCGCCTTGGCCTCCCAAAGTGCTAGGATTATGTGTGTGAGCCACCATGCTGGGCCTAGTATTCTTTTACACCAGTATATACACACCAAAATATATAAAAATATGTTCCAATTTATACATTTAAATTGTTATTCAGAGAAGGAGTCTGAGGGTTTTAACAGACTTTCAAAGGGGTTCATGACACAAAAACTGTTAAAAGCCCTAACCCTGAATGATCTCCAGTCTCATAGCTTTAAATACTATTGAAAGTTCATGCCTCCCAGACTTATATTTTCTGCCAAAACCTCTTTCAGCTACTAAGTTCGTGTATTCAACTGCCTTCTCAACATTTCCTCTTGGATGTCTAACTAGTACCTCAAGCTTACCATGTCAAAAATCAAGCTCCCTATTCTTTCCCACTCCCCAGACTGGTCCCTCTTACAGTCCCCCACCTCAGTAACAGGTAACTCCAGTTTTCTAGTTGTTCAGACCAAAAACCATGGAATCATCCTGACTCCTCTCTTTCATAAGCCACATCTGAGCCAGTTGCAATTTTGTTGACTCTCTCTTCGAAGTGTAGGATCTCTCCACTTTTCACCAGTTCCACACCTTCCATCCTGGTTCATTTTTGCAGTAGTCTCCTCATAGCACTCTCTGTTTCCACCACTGTTTACCATACCCCCAACACACGTACATGCCACACACACACACACATAACACACATACACACACACACAGTCTATTATCAAAACAACAATCCTGTTAAAACATACATCAATCAGACCCTACCGTTCCTCTCCTTGGAATTCTCCCATGGCTTCCTAACTCAAAGTAAGAGCCAAAGTCTTTACAATGGCCCATGAGTCCCCATTAATTTGGTCTTTGCCCACCTCTCTGACCTATGTCCCATCACACACCCCTCAATCCACTCCAACTACTTCTTGCTATTGCTTTCATATACCAAGCATGTTCCTACCTCGTGGACTTTGTCCTTGCTGCTCGCTCTGCCTGGCTGCACTGTTCTTTCTCTGCATGCCTGCTCCCTTGCATGTAGAACAGCAATAAACCACCAACTTCTCATCACCCCTTCCGTACCCCTCCCACTGTACTTATCACCACTTGGCATTTTACTAATTAATTACTTTTTGCCTTTCTCTCCTCATTAGAATGTAAGTTCCATTAAGGCAGGGACTTTTTTTTGGTGGGGAAGGGGTGTCTTTTGATGCTGTATCCTCAATGCCTGGCACATACAGGCACTCAATAAATATTTGTTGAATAAATCATTTCTTTTATTCTTTGCAGTTTTTCAGCATCTTTAGGGGATGAAGGTTCCAGTATCTTTTTAAAAAAATAGTCAGAAATATATTGTTTTAAATCATAATTGTAAGTATAAACATACTTTAGTATTAATATTTTATTATACTCTATATTAAAGTGTAGCATTTCCATATATAAGATTTTTTTCACACCACCTATTTTTATAATGATCAGAGCTATAATATGGGACCATGTTTTGGATCTCATTAAGAAAATTTAGAAATTTGAATTCAGTATTGGTATCTTGAAAAGGTAATCCTCTAAAAGTTAAAGACATCCTCTAAAAACTCAAAATTGAAGAAAAAGATATGGTTACTGCTATTTTAGAAGTACAGGCTGCTCACAGAATTATGTCTTTAAGGAAAAAAAATTTGTAATGAAATTTATTCATTCAGAATGTTTTTGTAAACCTAAGAAATGACTTTTTACTTTGACATATTAGTATTTATACTATAATTACAGCAGGAGGCATCAATAGTCACCTTTGATGTTCCCAACATTATGTGCTTTCCCTGATTCCAACGTGTTCAAGCTAGAGCAAAAGCAGATAATTAGACTCTGTTACTCTGTGATCTTGTCAATTCTAATATTCTATGATTAAATGGTGTCAACGAGGGATGTGCTTTAGAAAAATAGCATTATTCACATTTAGGGAAAAGCAATGTGGTGCTTTTTGTTAGCTCTTACTAAGTTCTTTTTAATGAAAAGTACTAAAGTATAGAAAATATTAAGCCTCTTTATCTTGGGTTTTCAGAAGAGCCCGATCAGTGCAACCTCCAAGGCTAACCTCCTCTCACCATACCTTCTGCTATACCCTTATCTAAATCACTCTCCTTTCTTGCCTGGATTGCTGCAAAGACTTTTAACTTCCTAGAGTCACTCTCTTTGCAACACCTTGCATCTCATCTTCACACAGCATCCGGAGTGATCTGTGGTGGTTTCCCACTGCCACTGGAACAGAAAACAAACTTCTTCCATGGCCACAGAACCTCCTTCCATGGACCCTGCTCACCTCACTGACCCTCTTGCTCCTTGAACATGCCAAACCCAGGCCTGTGGTTCTTGCTGTCCCTTCTCCCTGGAAAGTGCTTCCCTGACATCTTTTTGGGATTTGGTATCAGCTCAGATGGGACCTCCCCAGAGAGGCCTGCGTCCATCACCACAACTGCAGTGGCACCTCCCCTAGTCACTCTTTATCCAATTACCCTACTTATTTTAGTCTGCAACTTATTATTTATTTGTTCCTGTGTTTGTTGTCTTTTTCTCCCTTCTAAAATGTAAGCTCTTGGAGGGTAAGTTATCTTCACTACTGCGTCTCCAGCACTGAGGGTGCCTGGCTCATAGTAGGTACTCAATACATTCATGTCCAGTGGACGGATGAATGAACTAGGTGCCAAGGACATCAAAAATACTAACTGTGAGAATGGATCACTCAAAAGAGCTAGAGTTCATTTAAAGGGAACTAACTGAATATCTTGAATATTCTTCCTCATGTGTCATGATTTGAATGCATAATTCTTTTTTTTTTTTTAAGACTAGTCGAGTGCAGTAGTGAGAAGGGGGGAAAGTAGTAGAACAAGGAGTTCAATCTGTAACTGACTGTGAACAAACAAGTGAGATAATGAATGCATAATTCTAAGCCCTTACTCTTTAATATGATGGCCGACTCTTGTAATCAAACAATTCTGTTCAATTCACTATCCTGATGAAAATTAGAAAATTTTTCTTTAAGGTGGGAGTTAAAAGTTTAGAAGAAATCTCCCAAGAAGCCAGAGATACACACTGGAAGAAAAAAATAGATGTTATTTTTGGGTTAAACAATAAATGGAAAGAATAAGCTTTAAAATAAATAACATCTTTCTTTTAAAGGTCAACAATTTAGCAAAAAGATAAAATTACAGTATAGTTTTTAGAATAAGCAATAAAAAATCAGCCATGCCATCTTACACTAAATGTATAGAGAGAATTGAATTGGTGCTACATACATACAGGAGATCAGTCTTAGATACAAATCTGTCTTTATAATCAATGTCAAATATTTATAGACATATATATTTATGCTCATATATACTGGGTGTATGTATGTTTGTTTGTTTGTAATACTTTAAATATTAATCTGACATTTTTATTTTCTTTGACATTTTATAAAAATCTGACATATTTTATTTATATGTATTTTGTTTGTGAACAATCATAAAATTCCATGTGACCTAGATAACAGGAGTATGCAATAGCGACTTTGTTGGGAGTTTAAGCAGAGTTCAATAGCTATAAAGGATTTCACTAATAGGAAAAGAATAAGACAAACCCTCTGTTGACCTTTGTTTCACATTTAAATGACCGGAGTTTGACACCAAAATGACAGTTGGTTAAAACAGCTTGAGATTACAAAGTACTTGAGTATATATAAATATTATGACTGATCCCGTAAGTGTGTTGGAAGACACTTTAAGAAAGGTCCTTGGTTTAACAGTTTGCTACATTCTCCGCTTTTGGTTGAAGGGAAATATCACCAAAAAAACCAAAACAAAACAAAACAAAAAAACTTTTTTATATTCTGGATTTAGAGGAAATAGAATGATTTAAAACATGTAGCTGAACTTAACAGAACCAAGATTGGAGGGTAATGCAATGAATGTAAATTACTACTCTGTGCACAACCCTTAGGTTCAGATTCCTGTAGTTTGATACTATGATAGATCCGGCTCCAAATTAACTTCGTGTAATGAGATGTCAATAGTATGTAGAAAGTCCATCACTCAAATTTGTTTTTATGAGTTCCTTTTCTACAACAGAACATGTTAGGACAAGGCAGCTCTCAGGGATCAAAGGTACATCATGGACAAATTCCTGCACTCTGGTCTCATGGTATTCCAAAAGGCACATTACTCTTAAGCTCCCATGCTTTAAAATTATCTTTATTGTTGAAATCTCATTCCAGTAACATTTTATCATAAACATTTTATAATAGTTGGAGTCTTCTGTGCAGTTTTCCATGGGCAAGGAAAGCTCAGGATGAGGGAGCAGAAAGACTAGGAAGCAAGAGTGATAAACAAAAGTCAGAATGATGTAGTTTGTTATTAGACGGAATAGATTATCAGCAGGACAGAGTTCAAGCAGAAGCTTTCCCATGAGGCTTGTAACGTTTCTAAAAGGCATTAACATCAATTAGTGAAGGAGCCATTCAGAAAGGAGAGGTTGACTAGGGTCACGTAATCAGGCAGTGGGTGCAGATTCAAGGGCGGAGGCTGCACAGCGGAGAAGAGGCTGTGCCAGCGGCGAGCAGGCAGGTGAGCACATGAGCACACGAGGAGGGAGGTGGAGATGCCATGTGTGGAATAAACCGAGATGAATGCTTTTATTTCTATGTTTACTTTCTGATTTTTCCAAAGGTAGTTCATGGGGTATGCGTATGGTACAGAATTCAAGCAAGACAAGAGAAAATCGGTCGGGCGCGGTGGCTCATGCCTGTAATCCTAGCACTCTGGGAGGCCGAGGCACGAGGATTGCTTGAGCTCAGGAGTTCGAGACCAGCCTGAGCAAGAGCGAGACCCTGTCTCTACTAAAAAAAGAAATAAATTAGCTGGACAACTAAAAACATATACATAGAAAAAATTAGCCGGGCATGGTGGCGCATGCCTGTAGCCCCAGTTCCCCGGGAGGCTGAGGCAGAAGGATTGCTTGAACCCATTAGTTTGAGGTTGCTGTGAGCTAGGCTGCCGCCACCGCAATCTAGCCCATGCAACAGAGTGAGACTCTGTCTCAAAAAATAAAAAAGAAAAAAGACAAGAGAAAATCGAATGAGAATGAAGTCAGCTTCCCACTCCAACTCCCAGTCCCTAATTCCCCTCCAGAGGGTCAGCATTTCCTAGTACGTCCTTCCAGAGATCTCTATACATGGACATGTGTTTATATACAACTCTTCCATTTTTTTTTTTTTTTTACACAAACAGTAGCATTCTATACAATGCCTCCATTTTTCACACGGATGGCATGCCACCCATAGCAGTCCACGCCTTGCTTTCTTAACTGAGTAGATTGTAGATTCGTTCCTCTTAATTGCCTCAATTCCTTTTAACAGCCACATTGTGTGCACATGTGCCTGGCTCACAGACATTTCAGTTGTTCGCTCTTGGGCAGACAATTGGGTGGTCGTAGGACAGAGGTGTGGGGAAGTTGATTTTTAATGTATACTCTTTTATTGAACCGGATGATGTGTGTGTAGTTTACACATTCAAGAGGAAAAGAAAAACATTTAAAGAGTAAAAATATGCTCATATCTCATGGAAGGATGAAATTACATTTTTATTTGTCTGGATTTTAGTTAGTATCTGCCCTGGGTATCACTTTTTATCAGTCTGGTGTAGAATTTTGTTAAGATTCAAGAATCTGAAATTCTGATACTATCCCTGCATAACTATGACCTTTAGCAAATCACTTATCTTCTTTGGGCTTCAATTCTCTCACTGGTAAATGAGAAAAAACAAACTAGCTGATTTCTAAAGCCCTTTAATTTGTGATATTGGAACACTACAAGAATGTAGTATCAAGTGTGAATGCTGGTGTATTCTTTATATAATGTGAAATGGACCTAAATATTGCATGCTTGTATGAAAGTATTTTATGTTATAAATAGTTAATTTCTTTCTTCAGAGTAATGTAACTTTTTATGATTATTCCGCACAATATATTATAGTTTCCTGATTCTTTCCCTACCTTTTACAAATATGTCAAATGCTCAGACATCTAGATAACATTCAAAGATACACTTAATATACAGACTGGGATATTCTAACATAACATTCTAACCCTAACCCTAACCCTAATTGTTTTCTTATAAAACCCTTCTGGCCATGTTTTTATAAGGCGTTCTTTTTTATTCAGAGTCTATAATCTGGGTTATTAGATCACTTAAGTCTTTTTCTCATTCTGTTGTTTATTAAATTCTAAATCCACTAGAGGGTGTGTATGGGCAGAGAGAAAGAAAAGTTAATTCATTTTTTTTTTCCCTCAATGTAGAGGACTCAAGTAAAAAGGCTCTGTTTAAGGACAAGACTAAACATTTCTGATTACATTTCAATTTTTAGAGCCAAGAGAAGTTCTCATCAAAACAACAACCAAAAAAGGACTTTCTGAAATACATTTTAAGATTTCCATTGGCTGCTAAAATAGTTAATTCTGTAAATTGAATATTAGAATTGGAAGAATATATCAAATAAATACTATTTGATTCACCAAATGTAAGGAAAATTGCCTTCTTGGCTTTCAGCTTTCTCTGTTGTAATAATAATTTGCCCCATTCTAAGTTATTCCTTCCTCTACTGATTCCTGCTTATGAATTCTGGACATTGTTTTAACTTGTATTTTCCGAAGAGCTAATAGCACCATATGTTAGAAAATTAATTCTTTGTTATCGTCAACTGTGCTGAGGTTATATTATAATAATTTAGCAAATTCTTATATTTCAAGAAGGAAATGTTTTATGTACTTTTTTTCTTTAGTACCTGGTCTGATAGCAGCAGTTGGAGGGCATCCAAAATTGCAAATTGTCTGACTATAAGCCAAAGTCAGTCTTTCAGATGTTCTTTCCTTCAGCACAGTTTGCTGCAGACGGATGAGAGCAGAACAGGTCTAGGGATCAGAGACTGGCACATCTTGTCCATTAACTTATCTAGAACTTCACTGGGAGCTCTACCATGATTCTTTATTTTTTTAGAGATGATGTCTCATTGTGCTGCCCAGGCTGGAGTGCAGTGGCGCTATTATAGCGTTTGGGCTAAGGGCTCCTCCCGCCTTAGCCTCCTGAGTAGCTGGGACTGCAGGCTCCAGTGACCGTGCCTTGGGCTTTCTGCCATGATTCTTTTTTTTTTTTTTTTTTTTTGAGGCAGAGTCTCACTCTCTTGCCTGGGCTAGAGTGCCATGGTGTCAGCCTAGCTCACAGCAACCTCAGACTCCTGGGCTCAAGCGATCCTCCTGCCTCAGCCTCCCGGGTAGCTGGGACTACAGACACGTGCCACCGTGCCCGGCTAATTTTTTCTATTTTCAGTTGTTTGGCTAATTTCTTTCTATTTATAGTAGAGACAGGGTCTCACTCTTGCTCAGGCTGGTCTCGAACTCCTAAGCTCAAGCAATCCTCCCGACTCAGCCTTCCAGAGTGCTAGGATTACAGGCGTGAGCCACCGCGCCCGGCCTCTGCCATGATTCTTGAACAGTAAGCTTGCCTATCTGACAATCACCTGTGCTGATCCTGGAACAATCACCTGGTGAATTGATCCCTGGGGTTAAAGTTCTCATGAGATAAGTGGCTTTTCTTGGTGAATAGCATAATAGGGCTGAGCTTACCTATTTTTCCAACCACTAATTTACAATGGGGAAAATTTGATTCATTGACAAATAAAAGAGATTTATTTGGTGTCACATAACAAAATTAGAGGAAGTTGGTCAACTCATTCAGGCAAGTACTGTTCCTACCAGTATCCCTAGTTTAGACAGTTTCTCTTGGTGGTTCTTTCTGTTTCAAGAAAGTGAAGCAAATTCTTGTACTTTAGTGGAATTTTCTTGCTGCTCTGTGTTCTATTCTTTTGAGATGAGATAAGATATGATATGTTTAGACTTCTGGATTCCAGCATATATTTGTGTCTGTTTAATCAGGAATGCATGGATTCTCTTTCTGCCTAAAAGTCGGATAAGGCAGAAAACAGCCTCAAAAGAAAGAGTTGTCTGTCTTGTTTATTCTTTTCTCTCCTGAAGCCTCTCCCCCACCACTCCTCCAGAACTGCTGGTCAAGGTCTTCCATAACCTTCGTTTTGCCTAATACAATGGTCTGTTATTGTCATCATCTTGTGTCCTGAGTGTAATTTGACATGGCTAGTCACTCTTCCCCTTCTTTAAATACTTCCTTAACTTGGCTGCCAAGGCCCTGCCTTTGCAGGGATGTCGTCTGCTGTGTCGGTCTGATCCTCCTCCCTCTCCTTTGCTTGGTCTTCCTCCTCCTCCCTGACTTCCGTGCATTGCAGTGCCTCAAGATGTGACCCTTGGACCTCTCTTCTTTTTTAGCTACATTTACTCCCTTGATGATCTCATCCTATCTTTTGCCTTTAAATACTATCTATATGTTAAGGGACCTCCAATTTATTTCCCCAGCTTCTATGTCTCCCTTGCACTCCAACCTCATATACCACCTGCCAACAACTCCATTTGGGTGCCCAGTAAACATCACGAATTTAACAATGTCCTAAACTGAACCCCACTCCCACCCCCATCCAGCCAGCTCCCTCTCTTCTCAGTAAATGGCAACTTGAAGCCGAAAACCTTCATGTCATCCTTGACTGCCCTTTTCCTCATGCCCCATATACAATCCATATCAGCAATAGCTGTTCCCGTATCTTCAAAATATGTCAAAAGTCTGACCACTTCTTATCACCTCCACGGTTGCCACTCTGGTTCCAGCCACCATCATCTCTGGCTTGAATTATGGCAATCATCTCCTAACTGGTCTCCCTGTTTCTGCTATAATCTATTCTCAAAAAAGAGTGGTTCTTTAAAGACGTAAGCCAGGTGATTCCATTCCTTTGTTCCAAATCCTCAATCTCACCTAGAGGAAAAGCCAAAGTCCTTAAAATGGCCCGGCACACTCTGCCCTGTCTTTGACTGATCTCTGACCTGTCTCTGACCCCTCTGACCTCGTCTCCCAGGCGCTCACTCTGCTTCTGCTGGGCTAGCCCCTGCCCAGCACGCCTCTGCCTCAGGATCTTTACACCTGCTGTTCCCTTGGCTCTGATGCTCGTTGGGCCCTCCCTCGCTTCAGGTTGTAGCTGAAAGGTCACCTTCTCAAAGAGAACCACCCGAGCACCCTATTTAACATCGCCTAACATTTTCTAACACCTCCTGCTCCCCCTCCCTGCTTTATTTTTCTTAAGAGTGCTTATCCTCATCTGACCTGCTATTTTCTTTTTCTTTTTCCTATTTTGTACTTTTTTTTGCTTATTTTAATTATCTATACCCTCCCCCCCCACACACACACCTTCAGAGATAAGCCCCTTGGGGACAAGAAACTTTGTTTATGTTTATTGTGTACCCCTAACACTGAAGGAGTTCCTGCCATATAGTAAGCCCTTCATAGATGTTTGTAAAATGAATGCATGATTAAGAATATGTTTATGTTACTGGATACTCTGATGGGGTGAGATGGAGGCATTCTCTATCTGTGTGAGAGTCAAAACTATAATATCATATGAACGTTTTCTTAATATGTTTGGTCGACTATACCAACAAATACTAATTGAGCATCTACTCTATGCCAGGCACTTTGCTTGGCACTAAAGATAGAGAGGTGGGCAAAACATGTCCTTGTGCTCTTGAGAGCTCACGAAATTCCCTCTACTTAAAAATTTATTTTGCAATATTTAACATATATAAAATATATTAAAAACATATTTTTTCTATAAAAACATATAAATAATAATGAATTCTTGTATGCCCACCTTACACCTGAAGAAATAAAACATTACCATTGCAGCTAAGCCCCCATCTTACGCCTCTCCAATTGCATTTCCTTCCTCCCTACAGAGGTAACTGCCAACCTGAATTTGGTATTTATCACTCCCATGCATTTTTAAAATACTTGTGCTACACGTGGAACTCTAAACCACAAATGGTATTATTGTATGTTTAAATGGCATAAAAACGGAGGTCTTTCTTTTGCCTTTTTCACTCTGTGTTATTTGTGAGTTTCATCTGTGTTGATACATAAAATCATTTATTTTCATTGCTGCGTAATATTGCATTTACTTACCCATTCCCGTATTGATGGACATGTAGGTCGTTTCTGGATTTTTGATATTATAAATATTGTTGCAATGCTGTCCAATAGAATTTTCTGCAATGATGGAAATGTCCTATATTTGCACTATCAAAGACTGTAGCCACTAGCCACATGTGGCTACTGAGCACTTGATATGTAGCTAGTTTGACTGAAGAATTGAATTTTTTAATTTATCTATTAATTTTAATTAACGTGGCTGATGACTGTTATATTGGAGAACACAGTTCTACACAATGTCTTTGAGTGCATATGTGAATTTATCTTGGGCTGGA
This sequence comes from Indri indri, assembly GCA_004363605.1. Lineage (NCBI taxonomy): Eukaryota > Metazoa > Chordata > Mammalia > Primates > Indriidae > Indri > Indri indri. The sequence goes on along the minus strand of RJWJ010001362.1, from coordinate 9,235 downwards.
GTTCTTAACACTGTCAGACCTAATGTACTTTTCTTCTAATAAACTTTTTTTCTTATTAATATTATTATTTTTTTAATTTCAGAATATTATGGGGGTAAAAACGTTTTGGTTACATAAATTGCTTTTGTGCCATTTCAGTCAAAGTTATAAGTGTGCCCATCCCCCAGATAGTGTGCATTGTGCCAGTTAGGTGTGAATTTACCCATCCCCTCCTCCCCCTGAACCTGCTTGATTTCCGATGAACGTTATTTCCATATGTGCACATAAGTGTTGATCGATTAGTTCCAATTTAATGCTGACTACATTTTGTATCACTCCATTTACTATCTTGAAATAAAATTCATAAATATCTGCACACATTTTAAAGCATCACTATGATGTATATATGTATATGATATAAAGTAGAAATATAAGAAACACTGTGATATATATATGTATATGATATAAAGTAGAAATATAAGAAAAGTAATTTTAATAAAATAATAGGCATTTCAATATGTCAATGACCACAAATACACCACACTGCATTAGGAGACATAATAAAATAGTCTGCAAATGCAGACTGATAGAAGTTTGTGATATTGGTACCTCCAGCACCAAAACTGATGTTGCTATTGGTGATGTGAACAACTTTTGGTAAGGTTCTGAATAAAACGAAATTCAATTTTCCTTCTGGTAGTTGCATCCCTGAAAAATGTATAAAATTTCATACAATAAAACCTTACAAAAGTACTTGGCATTTAAAATAGGGTTATGTTATACTCTTAGATAATTATAAACAGGTTTGCCACCTACATGAATGTTCTACTAGACCTTCCAAAGTCATGGAGAACCCAGGACAATTCTCGTTTGAATGGGACCATCCTTCAAATTTTAGAACACATGGGGCACCTAGCCCTTACTTACTAAATGGCAGTAACAAGCTCCATCGATACTATAAGCAGAGATGCCCCTCAGGTGTGTGCCAGGTCCTTTTCAGACCCATTGACCCATAGATGGTACATACGCAGCAGCAAAACCACTGTCTCTTAAGATAGGCACACCCTCAGCTTTCCTGGATACGTACTTGTTCTCCAGAGTAACTCCTGATTACTCCAAAGTATTTAGACCAATTTACACTCCCATAAGCAGTGTAAGAAATTTACCATTTCTCTACATATATGCAGTTGTTACCTCTAAAGTTACACTTTTCCTGGATTATAGCTTTGTTGACCTTGTCACTTGGCTGTTAAAAATATAATCTGTGCTTTAACTCTTTGTATACCTCTCTTCAAAGTAGGGCATCTCCCACCTTTTTAAGGAAACCCAGAAAAGCATGCCTGCTAACCCGAATGTAGGTGTAGTCTCTTCTGCCATTTTTCCAAGTGTAGCTATGACACAAGAAGTCCCTAGGTGATCCTAGATCCTCTCTGCTAACCCCAGGGATATCTGTCTCTATCTCCTACCAGCCCCCTTCAAATTTCACAAGAATCTGATAGGGGTTACCTGGGCTTTCTGAATTTGCACTAAAAGAAGTCTTGAAATCTGAATTCCTGGTTTCATAGAGCAAATGCAGAGTGAGGTAAATGGAGCCAAGTCCATTACTATTAAAGGGGTGATAACAACCTGACCTTTACACTTATGATTATTATAGCTATAAAACAATTATTACCTCTGTAATGGCAAAATTCTCCACAACGCAGTGGTTCACAATAACAAGCACTTAGTCTCACACTCAGAATCAACTTCAGCTGGGCTGATGTAGGCTCAGCTGGGCCAAGAACCTGCTCCAAGTTGTGGGTTGGCTTGGCTTGACTCTAGCTTTGGGTTGGGTTTGGGTCGGCTCCACATTTTTCATTCTGGGGCGTAGCATGACAGGGCAGAGGCCAACCAGGGCTTCTCGTTTCCAGACAGATCACAGGAGAACAAGAGAATGTGTCCACCACTCAAGCTATTGACAGCTGCTGATTGTATCAAATCTGCTAATTTTCCAGTGGCAAAGCATTTCACATGGCTGAGCCCAGAAGCAGGAAAGTATTCTCCACTCCAAGGGAGAAGTGGAGGAGAGTGAGTGTTTGCTAAACAATAACCTAGACCAACTCAAAGCATTACCCTTTTTTGTAATGAAACAGAGTGTGTGATTAATAGAACATTTTTGGGTTTTATGACCAAAATATGGCAAATGTGTTAAAACCAATATAAAGATTAATGGAATGACTAGAATAGCAGCTGTTTTGTGTATGTCTACATGTACATGCTCCTTTCTCTTACCTACCAACCACACTCATTCTGCCCACATAGTCTTGGTTTCCTTACTCTTAATTTAAGTACAGAAATCAGAGCTATTTAAAGCATGGCCTCAGTGTTTCTCCAATGGGAGAAACAGCAATCAGACTCGCCGTCTTCAGTTAACCCTTTTCCAGAGCACACTGAATTTAAGAAACTTTTTCTTTCTCTCCCTTAAATGAATGAGCTTAATAAATAAAGGTATTTTACATCTTCACCATAATGAGAGACTGCATAGTTAGAAAAAGGGATTAAAACTTCTTTGGCTTTTTAAGGAATCTGAGAGTAGAGTTGATACATAGGTTGTAGTATGTTATTTCAATGGAACGAAAGTGAACATACTACAGCTACATTCAACAAAATGCATGAATGTCACAAACATAATGTTGGATGAAAGAAGTTAGGCACAAAAGACTACATGTTGTAATTCCATTTATATAAAATTCAAAAAGCAAATAAAACTAAAGTAGTGTTTTGGGATGCATGCTTGGGTGGCAAAACTATAAAGAAAAGCACAGACATGATTTTCGTAAAAGTCAGGATATTGATTACCTCTGTTTAGCTGGTAGTGCTTTGGAGAGGGTAGGAAGGAATCTTCCAAGGTGCAGGCAGTAATCTATGTCTTGACGTAGTGGTGGTTACATGGATGTTATTTTGTGATAAACCATCAAGCTGTACATGTTTGTTCCTTGAACTTTTCTCTATGAGTATTATACTTCACTATAAAAAGGTTTAAAAGTGTCTAAGGATCCCAAGATATTTGGTCTCATAAACTTAATCTTACACATCATAAAATTTAGTAATGACATACTTTGTCTCTAGTTTGAACTCTTGGTTAACACAGTCCACAAATATTCAATGCCTTCTTTGTGTCTGTGTTCCTGTTTATAACTTTAGTGAGTTTTTCATATACATCGTTGTCTGCCCATATTGGATGGGTAGATTTTCTTCAGGCCCTTATATTTGTGATTAAGGTTAACCCTAAGTATTAGATCACACCAAAGGCTATTTATCTCTGTCCATGTCTAGAAACTATTATGGCCTTGCTACTCCCAGCCTGCCTTTAGTTGCTCACTTGGGCTTGAGGGTAACTGGATGAAGGAGTACATTGGTAGTACCTGGAAAAACAAACTCAAGTTTTAAAAACCCATCAGTTCTTGTTTGTTTCCATGAATATAAAGACACTTTCTGTTGAAGAAATCTTGGTCGTCTTTAATAGGCTGAAGGAAAATGCAAACGTGGAAACAGGTTGGTGTGTGTGGTCAATAAGAAAATTAGCAGAGGTGGGTTGGAGTACCTCGAGCAAGTGAGCAGAGATCTGTGGAAATCCCACCTCCCTCTTTCCTCGTGCCTAGATTTGTAAACCTAATATCTATTGTTCCTTCTTTTGTATGCTCTCTCTAGGTCTCCTGTTCTAAAACCATTTTTCTTCTTATAACCCCCCAAAAATGTCAAAGTATGAGAGATACTCCTTTATCTGCTACTTAACCAATACTATCATAAAAGTTTTCCAATAGTTTTAAGCTATTAATTTTATTTTTAAGCAGTTGTTATATAGGTGTTTTTTGGAGATACTAGTCTTGACAAACCTTTTTAACTGTATTGTTTATTTGATTAAAAGAGGGAAAGCTGCTACTGGGCATGGTTGGGGAATGGGTCGCTCTAATCACCCGATTGTTCCTATTCAGTGCAGATTAACTCTCCCCATGAATCAGAACTATCTTGACTCTGGACCACATATGTGACTACTCAGATGAGTTGACTATATGTATTGCATCTGGACTTTTTCTTAGGGCTATAAGATTGTATCAGATATTACCTTGATTGTTCACTTTTTAAAAAAATTGTGCTTTGCCATCATCTTTAGTCTTGGAATCAAGTTAGTACTCATAGTGACAATATACTCACAAGAGTATAAATGTCTCTAATAATTTTGTTTTGTCTTTATAACCCTTATTCTTTAGAGCAGCTTTAGGTTCACAGTAAAACTAAACAGAAGTAAGATTTCCCACACACTCTTTGCCCTTCCATGTTCACAGCCTCCTCTGTGATCAACATCGCCCACTAGAGTGGTACATTTCTTACAATGGATGAACCTGCATGGACACATCGTTATCACCCAGAGTCCACAGTTTACATCAGGGTTCACTTGCTTTTGGTGTTGAACATTCTATAGGTTTGGACAAACATATAATGACATGCATCCACCATTGTAGTATCATTCAGAGTGGTTTTTCTGCCCTAAAAATCCTTTGTGCTCCACCTATTCATTCCTCCCTCCCCTCAAACCCTGGCAATCTCTGACTTTTACTTTCTCCATAGTTTTTATTAAGCTTGCCATAAAGCTTGCCACATTCATGTGCAGGTTTTTGTACTGACATATGTTTTCATCTTCCAAGTAAATGCCAAGGATCATTATTGTGTATCATGTGGTAAGTGAATGTTCAGTTTTGAAAGAAATGACCAGACTGTCTTTCAAAGAGGCTGTACCATTGACATTCCCACCAGCAATGAAAGAGAGTTCCTGTTGCTCCACATCCTCACCAGCATTTGGTGTTGTCAGTGTTCTAGATTTTGGCCATTCTAATAGGTGTATAATGGTATCTCCATGTTTTAATTTGCCTTTCCCTGATGACATATGATGTGGAGCATCTTTTCATATACTTATTTGTCATTTTCTATATATCTTCTTTGATGAGGTATCTGTTTGGTTTTTTGGCCCATTTGTTCATCAGCCGATGAAAATCGGTAAGAAATGATGAGGGGCTTTTAGATTCAAGAGATATCTAGGAAAGAGTTTAGAGAGAACTTGGTGACTGGATGTGAGAGATGAGAGAGGAGTGGAGTACAAGGTTGGCAGAGAAAGGCAGAGCCAGCGAGGGTCGTGGAGGGGGCTGCCAGGCTGTGTCGAGGGCTCAGCTGAGGACGGAGACCAGGAGTTAAGGGCCGCAGTGCACAGGGTGGAGGGATTTACTTGGCTTTAGGGACAAAGAAGGACAGACTGGCCCACATTTAGGTACATGTTGCAGAAGGAAAGAAAAGCAAGGGCAGTGGGAAGAGGAAGGTATTGTTTAAACAGACAGGTTGAAGAGTGAACTAATGCAGGTGGAGAAGGAACAAAATCAGATCAGGGAGAGAGGGAGAGGACAGTGACAGCTCTGGAGGACAAGCAGGGATGGTTGCCCCAGTGAGGACAACAAGATCTAAGGGTAAGAAAGTTGAACAGTGTGGTTTAAGATTTTAGAGGTGTTGCAGCTCTAATCATAAGGAGAAAGGGGCAGTTGCTGATGTCTGTATGGAGATGAAGGTCAGGGGCGCTGAAGAAGCTAAGGCACTGGGTGCTGGAAGGGTCCCGCCTGAACGCTGAAGGCACCTGGATTGTGGCTGATTTGGGGTGGAAAGAAAAGTCATAAGCAATGTTCCAAAATCTCTTGATATATATCAGGAAGTGATGAGAACAACAAGAAGAGATGAACAATAGGAAATTTGAGGGGCAGAAATTTCACAGGAAGAAGGATTTTCATGGGAGATTTGAGGAATATTGAATGAACAAGTGCTAATAGTTATTTAGCACTTACTTTGCAGCAGGTTCTAAGTGCTTTACATATACTAACCTCATATCATTTTCACGTGTGAGGTAAGTACTGTAATTTTCCTCCATTTCACAAATGAGAAGACTAAAGCTCCGAGGCAGTTATGAACTTGCCCAAAGTACACAGCCATGATTCCAACCCGGACAGGTAGGCAGCAAAATCCACACTCTTGCCCGTACCGCTGTCCTTCTGATTCTGCCAACAAGCCCAGCCAGCCCCTGTGGCTAAGTGGAAAGTTCGAGCACAAGTAGGGTCCAGTTAAGAGTGTAGGGAGGAGGTGGTATCTGATGTGGGGAGCCATTCAAACCATCACACTGTGACCAGTTCTTGATAGCACCAATTCCTCTATGTTTTTCAGAGTCTATTTCATTTAGTACTTAAACATAATAGTCTGCCTTTGAACTTCATGTTAATATGTAAACTGCCTCAGGCCTTTCAAAAGTGGGTGTAGTATACTTTTAAAATAAATGGTTACATTAATTATTAACTATAATTATCCAATTAAATAAAGGAAATAATTTGCATGTTTCAGAGAATTTATATATTCCCCTCTACCTAAGCAGCGGCAAAGAAAAATCTAAAATATATATTCTTGAATAATACATGGTTCTGGTTTTCTCTGGCATTATGCACTAAGCTTTATGGCAAACCAGTTCAGGACTACCTTTTAGAAGAAGTTCTCCCTATTTTTCTTTTTAATTTTTGTTAACCTGCCAGACACTGACTATCTTAAACACCAAAAGTGCAAGAATGTTCCAGAGGAAAAGCCTATATTGTTTGGCTCGTGTTAAGTTCTATTTATTTTATTTTCTTAGTATTAAAGCTCAAAGAGTTCTTGAAAAAAGTGCAAAGCCTATGAAGCACTTGAAAAGCCAATTCCTCAGCTTGGACTGAGAAACCAGCTTCCTCCTCTTACAGAGCTACTCTTTATGAAAAGTGGAGCTCTAGGAATAGTAGACATGAGGAAAATATGGATTTTTACAAAAGGAATTTGTAGTACAATTATAAACTTTAGCATGGAATCACAATTCGAAGTCTATATCTCATAGTTACATTTAAGAACTCTACTACATCTAAAATAGGTTCTGTCAAAATGTGATTCAAGTGTTATTTAGCAATGCATCTACAGAAAGCTTATGTTAATCATGATTATGGATAGTTTAATCCAAATTAAGAGTGGGATTTGTCAGATGTGGAGTCTCAATGAGGTTACTTGGAAGAGCGGGTGATTTCCTTTTCATATAAAGGGTTCAGAGAGGCAGCTTTTGCAAAGATGCTGTTGATCATTCAAGGTAGCTTAGTGCAGCCCTGATTTCTAGGATAACTAGAAGGACTGTAGATGAGGGGAGAGAAGAGAAATTGGAGAATTGTTAGTAAACAAGATTATTTTTTACTTCTAGTGCCACTCCATTTTTTGTGAAAAATTACTTTTTGAAGTCAGGATGTAAAGTAAAAGAAAAAAAAGCAATGAAAATCAAAACAAAACAAACAAAAAAGTATCTAATACTTTTTCAGTGCCCAATTTGCAAGGTGCTGAGTGCCCTGCTAAACTATGTCTATGTGGTGGGGATGGTGGGAGGGGCAGGTAGAAATAAGTATAATAAGTTATAAGTTTTCCCCCTCAGGTTGTTAATAATATACCCGAATTTTATGTTTATTGTTCTTTTGTTTGTCTGTATAGTTTTGCCACTAATGTATATATGTCTAAACAAGCTATTGCTTAGTTTTACATAATTTTGAGCTTTATATACATGGAATCATGCTGTTTGTTTTCTTCTGTGCCTCAGTTTTTTCACTCAAAGTTATCTTCTGAAAAAAAAGAAAACAAGGTTGGAGGCATCACACTTCTAACTTAACATTATATTATAAAGATATAGTAATCAAAATAGTATTACTGTTTTGTACTAGTGCAAAAACAGACATGTGGAGCAGTGGAACAGAATAGAACTCCCAGAAATAAATCCAATCATATATAGTCAACTAATTTTTGACAAGACCTCCAAGAGAACACAATGGGGAAAGGATAGTCTCTTCAATAAATGGTGCTGGGAAAACTGGACTTCCACATGTAAACGAATGAAATTGGACCCCTATCTTACACCATACACAAAAATCAACTCGAAATGGATAAAAGATGTAAATGTAAGACCTGAAACTATACAACTCCTAAAAGAGAATATAAGAGGCTCTTGGACATTGGCCTTGGCAATGATTTTTTGGATGTCACACCAAAAAAAGCTCAAGCTACAAAAGCAAAAGTAAATAAATGGAGCTACATCAAACTAAAAAGCTTCTGCACAGCAAAGGAAATAATCAACAAAATAAAATGACAGCCTGTAGATTGGGAAAAAATATTTACAAATCATATATCAGGTAAGGGGTTAATATGCAAAATTTATAAAGAACTCATACAACTCAATAGTGGAAAAACAAATAATCTGATTAAAAAATATGCAAAGACCCAAAGAGACATTTCTCCTAAGAAGACATAAAGTGGCCAACAGGTGTGTGAAAAGGAAACGTCATTAATCAACAGGGAAATGCAAATCAAAACCTCTGTGAGATACCACCTCACACTCGTTAGGATGTCTATTATCAAAAAGTTGAAAGATAAACTTTGGTACAGGTGTGGAGAATAAAAAACCCTGGTAAACTGTTGGGGGGAATATAGATTGGTACAACTATTATAAAAAAAAAAAAAAACAGTATAGAAGTTTCTAAAGAAATGAAAAATTAAAACTACCATATGACCAGCAACCACTGTCCTGGTCATGTACCCAAAGTAAATTAAGTAATCACCTCATAAAGATATCTGCATTCCCATGTTCGTTGCAGCATTATTCACAGTAACCAAGATATGGAAACAAACTAAATGTCTATTAACGGACAAATGGATAAAGAAACTGTGATATAGATAGATATAGATATAGATTATTCAGCCATAAAAAAGGAGATCCCATCGTCTACCACACATCGATGAACCTGGAGGTCATTATACTAAGTGAAATGAGCCAGGTACAGAAAGAAAAATTTTGTATGATCTCAGTAATATGTGGAATCTTTTTTTAAAAAGTCAAAATACATCTGTGAAGAATGATGTTGGTATTTTAATAGGGATTGCATTGAATCTGTAGATTACTTTGGGTAGTATAGACATTTTAACAATGTTTATTCTGCTGACCCAAGAGCATGGTATGGTTTTCCACCTATTTACGTCTTCTGCTATTTCCTTCCTCAGTGTCTCATAGTTCTCCCTGTAGAGGTCTTTTACCTCCTTAGTTAAATATATTCCTAGATACTTTATTTTCTTTGTTGCTATTGTGAAGGGAATTGAATCTTTGATTTGGTTTTCTGTATGACTGCTGTTGGCGTATATG